>JBCEWC010015129.1:0-13940 GCA_038996855.1 Solanum aculeatissimum
TACTACTTTGACTTGTTTCATGAATGATTTAATTGTTAATTGATTTATATATATATATATATATATATATATATATAATTTTATTTTTTTGGTCTAATATATATATATATAATTTTTTTTAAAAAATTATATAAAATTTCAATTTTTCAGTGCACCGCGGTTTCGGGACCCTTACACCGAGAACTGAACCGAAGAACCAAAATCGAACCGAAAAACCGACACCAAAAAACCGAATTAGTTCAGTTCGGTTCAATTTTCTGGTTTTTCGGTTTTTTGCCCACCCCTAGTTGGAGGATATATCACAGGCTTGTGTGATTAATTTTGGAGCCCGATAGGATCAACACCTACCTTTGGCGGAGTTCACGTATAATAATAGTTACCATTCTAACATCCAAATGGCACAATTTGAGGTCTTGTATGGCCAGAGGTATAAATCACCTATTGGATAGTTTGACTCAGTTTATGATGAGGTGTTGAGTGTGGACCTACTTAGGGATGCCATGGATTGGGTTCGTTTGATTCACGGTAGGCTTTTGACAACTCAAAGTCACTAGAATAGTTATGTTGACCAGAGGACTAGGCCTCTTATATTCTCTGTTAGTGACAGTGTTTGGCTAAAGATTACGCCCATGAAAGGTGTGATGAGATTTGAGAAGAGGGGCAAGCTCAGCCCCAAGTTTATTGGCCCATTTGAGATTTTGAGGTGAGTTGGTAAGGTTTCCTATGAGTTGGCATTACCCCCGAGATTATCATCTGTTCATCCTGTTTTCCATGTTTCTATGCTCCGCCAGTACATTCCAGATGAGGCCCATGTAATATCTTATGACTCAGTTGAGTTGGGTTCAGATTTGTCCTTTGAGGAGGAGTCTATAGCTATATAGGGCCAGAGATTAAGATCCAAAGAGGTACCTTTTGTGAAGGTTCAGTAGTGACACCATTATGTTGATGAGGCTACTTAGGAGTTGGAGTCTAACATGTGAGCCAGATGTCCCGGTCTTTTTTAGGCTTCAGGTACTCCTTTTTCCTTTATGTTTGAGGACGAACATTATTTTTAGTGGTGAATGACGTAATGACTTGGTTGGTCATTTTTGGCCTTATCTATGAAAATTACTATTTTACCTTTCTATAGGTTGCTTTGTGCCTATTTTGAACTATTTGAATGGTTAGAACTGAAATTCTGAGTTTTTAAAATGGAAAATAAGCATTTTTGGCACTTCTTGGATGCTTAAGTTATTGTAAAAGTGAGTTTTGTACCATCCTGATTTCTGGTATCGAATCAGAGATCCATTGATTTATTAGCTCTGGAATGTTGAAACTGAACTATGAGAAGTTACAAAACTGAATTCAGAATTAAAATGAGGGTTTTAGGCTCAAAGATATGATTTTAGTTGTTTTTGGAATCAAACTTTGACTTTGGTCAACATTCAAAGTTTGGAAGCTCATATCAGAATTTTGATAGTTCCAGTAGTATCAAATGGTGAAACTAATGCCAAAAATAGTCTCAGAACAATTTTTGGAGTTGCTGATGGATGTTTTGGTATTTTGAGTCTTAACCTAGTTTATATGACTTGAATTGGTAAATGTGTAGTGGGGGCCTTGAAACTAATTTGTGTTGATTCCGTTTAGTCTAAATCGTTGTTTCTGGTATGGATACATATCAGTTTGTGAAATTCTAATTTTGGATGAGTTTTGAGGGTCTATTCCGAGTAGGGAATTGGACTTGGTTTTGGTGATATCTGGTGCAAGTGTTTTTCTTCTCTGCGTTTGCAGAGGTCTGGGTCTTGTTACCCTCTGCATTCGCTGGATGGGCTTCACGTTTGTGGAGCACATGAGTGTGTGACCCTCCCCTTCTGCTAACACTCCGCATTTGCGAGATGGGCTCCACGCTCCGGAGGTCTTTATGGTCTGTCTCCTCCGCGTTCACAGAACTCCATCCGCGTTCACAGAACTCCATCCGCGATCACATAGTAGTTTTTATACTTGGAAAGTTTTAAATTCGTGAAACACCATTTGTAACCATTTTTACGAACCTTAATCTTTTTGAGGTGACTTTGGAAGAAGGTTTTTGAAGGATTTTGCTGGATAAGTACTTTTAACATTATATTAATTATTTTCCTTAAGTTTTATCTAGATTTCATCCAAAAATTCATGATTTTCAATGTCCAGAATTGGGGATTTTTAGACTAGGATTTCTAAACTTTGAATGAGGATTTCTAAACTTTGAAAGATGATTTCTCATTTGATTTAAGCTTGATTTTAGTGGAATTTTCACCTATGAACTCCATTTTTTGTGTAGAACTTGATTTTAAAGTCAATTTTCAGATTTGAAACTTTTGAATTTTAGTTCTAAAATTGATCATTTTGCCCCTAAGCCTAATTCATGCCAATGTGGATATCAAAATGCTCCTCTTGATTTGTGGTATCTGATTTTGATAGTTGTTGGTCGATTGGAGGATTGTTTGAAGGCTTGAGTTTATTGAAAGCTTGTCTAAGTGCGGTTTCGACAGGTAGGTTCGGCTAACCTTATTAAGACTGGATTTGAGTTATTGAGTATGTTATAGGGGTAACTGAAGATATAGATTGATTCATGACTAGATGGTTTGATATGTTAGTATCGTGATAAATATGTAGATCCGATTATGCCAAAATATGAGTAGATTGTGATCTTATCAATAAATTGAGTTGAATTGTTGAGATTTGGCATACTTTGGACATAATTATGATAATAAGAGATCTTGAACACATTTGAAAAGGTTAAGTGGAATTTTGGCAATGTTTATCGCACATTTGGAAATTTTGAGTCTACTTTGTGACTTGTGGAGTCTAGATTTTTTGGAAATTAGATATCGATGAAAAAGAGATCTTAGATGGCCTATTGATGAAAGTGTGGTATTAAATGATGTATTAGACCTAGCCTAGTAATGCCATGGCTGTTGTCCACAAATAGAGCTACTTATGAGTCATCACTTATATACTTAATTGTTGCATTGTTTGCACTAAGCTTATACTTTATTATCTCATTGGTATGCACTGAGCTATACCCTCTTGTTGCATTGGTATGAACTGAGCCTATACTTTATTATTGCACTGGCATGCAATGATCTTATACTTAATTGATGCATTGATATACACTAATATATACTTTATCGTTGCATTAGTATACTCTGAGCTTATACTTAGTTGTTGCATTGGTATGCACATATCTGACCCCGTTGTTGCATTGGTATGCACATTCCTTACTTATATATGTTGGCATTGGCATGCACATATCATATATTGTATCGGTACCACCTTAGGCCTACGATGTCTCAAGATACATCAATTTATGGCCTACGATGCCTTAACTTATTTGAGTGCATGGCCTGCAACTCCCTCGAGTTCTATCCGGTAGCTTCGGCTTGATAGATGTGTATATCAGCCCTGCGATGGTCGTGATTCCACCTCTTTCATGGCCTGCGATGCCATTGCATTCATACACTTCATATGTATTGTATCATGGACTATTTTCTATAGTTAATATCATTTTGGTCATGTGGGAGAATATATAAGGAGTAGTTTTGATACAGGTGTAGGATTCTTCGTTGTTTTATACTTGTTCGATCTCCCTTACCTAGTCGATTGGACCTACTGGGTATATTTCGATGTACTCACCCTACTTTTTTTCCTCCCTGTAGATCGAACACAGGGACCTGCATAGGATAGTTGATTCACTCTTGATGAGCATTACCTGCATCCATCCAGATCTTACCGGTGAGGCTCAGACTTTGAGTCGCCGTAGATCTTTAGGATTATCTTATTGCTTTCCTTTAGACTTTATATCAAACATTATGAGACATCCTTGTATTTTTTTGAGACAGTTGTATTTACTCTTCCACACTATTATAGATACTCTTGTACTCATGACTCTTGGTTTTGGGATATTTGATGTTATGTTATGATAATTTATGCTTTATTTCATTCTTCTTTAGTCACAATCCATTTTTGAGTCATGAAAACTTTGGTATAAAGCTCTAGGTTCGATGGGCTCATGACTTGGGCAGGGTGTCTAGTAGAGTTTCACGGATCAATGTGTAGACATCCACACTTATCTTCGAGAGGCTACGGGACATATGATAGGAAAACATTTCATATCTTGCTTCTAATTCATGTGTGTCTTCATATCATATACTTTGAAAGTGTTTAATCTACTCCTTCTATGAAGATGTCGACTATGCGATCCTATCGATCAATGAGAGAGCTCGAGGTAGCTGATGTGGCTCTCACTCGGGGCAGAGGTAGAGTTTAGGATAGGGACAGAGGCTGAGGACTTGCTAGAGGGGTAGCTCCGCCTAGGGGATAGGTCTGATTGGTTTCTCCAGAGTCTGTTGTTGAGCAGAGGGGCCTACCAATGCTATTCCACCACTCTCAGCTCCAGACCCTACACCTTCAGTTTAGGAGTTACTTTTTAGATTATTGGATGGATTATAGGGAGCTCCTCCAGCCCCAGCTACTGTTGAGGTACCGATTTTTTCAGCACTAGCTGATCCTGTTATAGCTCCATTTGAGCCAACTATGGTCCATATTAGTACTTCTCCAGCCCCAACAGATCCTCTGACGGTTGTGACTCTGTTTCAGGCATCTGGGCCAAATTTAGGTTCTTAGGCTCAAAGCTTAGCTATTGCTCCACCCTTGTTTATGGTGCCACCATATTCTTCTAGCCCAACTATGTCCTCAACTAAGCATAAGATTTTTGAGAGGTTTGTTCGACTAGCTCCTCTGAGATTTTATTTCACCCCGGGTGACAGAGCTTATGATTTCTTATTAGAGTGCCAGGACAGGTTGTGTAATTTGGCCGTTTTGGAGTCGCATGGGGTTCCTTATACTACTTATCAACATACTGACCTCGCGACGAAGTGGTGGAGGTCAGTTATGGCTTATCAATCTGTTGGATCTCCAATTATGACTTGGGAGCAGTTTAAGGTGATATTTTATGAGAGGTTCGTGCCATACAACTTTCGGGATAGCCGTAGGGATGAGTTTGATAGGCTTCAGCAGGGTTCTATTACTATGTCAGATTATGAGGCCACATTTCATACATGGTCCAGATATGCCTTATCCAACATCCCTACTGAGTTTGAGAGGATTCAGCGCTTTGCCAAGGGATTAGTAAGGTATTTGCAGGAGGCTACAACTTTTTTAGCTTTGGATGGCGGCTCATTTTAGAGTATTGTGGATAATACTCACTTGATAGGGCGCATTAGGTAGGATAGGTAGGGTAGCGGGAAGAGGCCCCGTCAATATGGATAGTTTAGTGGGCACCCATCACAAGAATGAGAGTTTCAGAGGTAGGGCGATCAAGGTTGAGAATTTCAGGCAGCTATTCTAGCCACATATGGTGTTGACAGGTATAGGCCTACACATATAGGTCGTGATAGCTCTCTTGGTATATCAAGACATGGTGGCCTTATAGGTTAGTCATTCCAGAGACAGGAGACCAAGGCTTGTTATCATTGTGAGAAGATTGGGCACTTGGCTCATCATTTCCCTCATTGCGCACCCTCTAATTAAGCTTTAGGATCTCAACCATCCCATCTAGCCCAAATATCAATAGCTAGAGACACCTCTCAAAGAAAGAGAGGAGGTACTAAAGGAGCTCGTGGCACAGGGAAAGGTAGAACCTGTGGAGGTCCACAGGCTAGTGGTGACCATAAAGTGTGCTATGCTATTCTGAATAGAGCTAAGGCAGAGACTTCTGATGTAGTTATCACAAGTATGGTTACGATATTCCACCATTCAACTTTGGTTTTATTTGATCCAGGCTCTAGTTATTCTTATGTGTTGGTTTATTTTGCTTTGGATATTGATATTATGTGTGAGCCGCTTATCGAGCCTATTTATATTTCCACTCCGGTAGGTGATATCATTATTGGTAAATTGAGTTTTTCAGGGTTGTGTTGTAAATTTTATAGGGAGAGATACCGTTGCTGATTTGAAACAATTAGATATGGTAGACTTTGATGTGATATTTGGTATGAATTGGTTATTGCCTTATTATGCTATTTTTAATTGCTATGCGAAGACCGTGACTTTATCTTACCCAGAGTTACCTCAGTTAGTGTAGACTAGAGCACCTAGCTCCTATCCTAAGAGAGTGATCTCTTATATGCATGTCTTTCGATTGATAGATAATGGTTGCTTGTCATATTTAGCTCATGTTAAAGTCATTTCTCAGGGATCATTGCACCATATTGGATGGCTCTAACTGAGTTAAAAGAGTAGAAGGATCAATTGGAGGACTTGCTGAAAAAGAGATGTATTCGCCCCAGTATATCTCCTTGGGGTGCTTCAGTATTATTTGTGAAGAAGAAAGATGACACTATACAGATGTGTATTTACTACCGCCAGTTGAACAAAGTGACCATCAAGAATGAGTCTTATTTGAATCGCATTGATGACCTTTTTGACCAATTATAGGATGCCTCGGTATTCTCCATGATTAATTTGAGGTCCGGCTATCATCAGTTGAGAGTTTGGGAGTCTGACATCCCAAAGACAACTTTCAGGGCCCATTACGGGCATTATGAGTTTGTGGTTTTGTCTTTTATGTTGAACAATGTCTTGACTGCTTTTATGGAGTTGATGAACCAAGTGTCCAAGCCCTATTTGGACATCTTTGTGATCATGTTTATAAATGATATCTTGGTTTATTCCAAGAGTGAGGCCGATCATGTTCAGTATTTGAGGACCGTGCTTCAGAGGTTGAGAGAGGAGAAGTTATATGTCAATTTCTCAAAGTGTGAGTTTTGGCTTGAGTGTATTGCATTTCCTGGGCATGTTGTGTCAAAACAAGGTATTATGTTTGATCCGGCCAAAGTGGTTGTGGTTCGAGAGTGTGTTAAGCCTACTTCTGTGACAGAGATTTGGAGTTGCATTAGTTTGGCAAGGTATTATCGACATTTTGTTAAGAGTTTCTCTTCTATAGCAGTCCTGTTGACTAGATTGACTCAAAGGATATGGTATTTTAGTGGTCTGAGGAGTGTGAGGGGAGCTTTCTAAATCTCAAGGATTACTTGACTTCTATGTTGATTCTTGCTTTGCCCGAGGAGGGAGACCATTTGTGGTTTATTGTGATGCTTCTAGTATAGGTTTTGGTGGTGTGTTGATGCAAAAAGGGAAAGTGATAGCATATGCTTCTAGATAACTGAAGTTGCGTGAGAGGAACTACCCTACCCATGATTTAGAGTTGGCTGCGGTTGTGTTTGTGTTGAAGTTGTGGAGACATTATCTTTATGGGTTGCATTATGAGATCTTCACCGATCACTAGAGTCTCAAATATATCTTTTCTCAACCTAATTTTAATATGAGACAATGTAAGTGGTTAGAGTTGCTTAAGGATTATAATATCTATATTTTATATCACCTTAGGAAGGCCAATGTTGAGACTAATACTTGATGAGGCCCATTGTACTAGATATTCCATTCATCCAAGTGTGGCTAAGATGTACCATGATCTAAGCATTGGTGGTGGTTTGGAATGAGAAGGGACATAGCTGAATTTGCGACAAGGTATTTGAATTTCCAACAAGTCAAGTATGAGCATCAAAAGCATGGTGGATCGATGCAAAGGATGCCCATTCCCGAGTGGAAGTGGGAAAGAGTGACTATAGATTTTATTATTGGTTTGCCCATGGCTTTGGGCAAGTTTGACTCAGTTTGAGTTGTGGTTGATCGTTTGACTAAGTCAGCTCACTTCTTACCGGTGAAGATTAGCTATAGTGTGTAGCAGCTGGCTAGACTGTATATTCCAGATATTGTCAGATTGCATGGTATGCCAATGTCTATAGTATCAAACAGAGGATTTGTGTTCACCTCTCATTTTTGGCGGTCTCTTGTAACAACCTGGTTGGTCATTTTTGGCCTTATCTATGAAAATTATTGTTTTAACCTTCTGTAGGTTGATTTGGGCCTCTTTGGAACTATTTGAA
This sequence comes from Solanum aculeatissimum, assembly GCA_038996855.1. Taxonomy (NCBI): domain Eukaryota; kingdom Viridiplantae; phylum Streptophyta; class Magnoliopsida; order Solanales; family Solanaceae; genus Solanum; species Solanum aculeatissimum. The sequence continues at coordinate 7,965 of JBCEWC010015129.1, forward strand.
TAATTAAAACTGAAATCTGGAGTTTTAAAATGGCAAATATGAGTTTTGACACTTTTTGAAAGCTTAAGTTATTGAAAAGTGAGTTTTTACTACTATTTTGTTTTTCTTGTGTTAGATTGGAGATCCGTTTATTTTATTAGTTCTATAATATTAAAACTGAACTACAGGAAGTTGCAAAACTGAATTTGGAGTTAAAATGAGGTTTTTAGGCCCAAAGTTGTGATTTTAATTGTTTCCAAGACCAAGGTTTGACTTTGGTCAATATTCAAACTTTGAAAGCTCGGATCAGAATTTTGATCATTCTAGTAGTTCCGGATGGTGAAACTAACGCTAAAAATGGTCTCAGAATAATATTTGGCATTGTCGTGGGCAGTTTTCATATTTTGACGCTTTAAACTAGTTTTATTGAGTTGGATAGGTAAATGTAGCGAGGAGGACTTGAAATCGATTTTTGATGATTCCATTAAGTTCAGATTGTTGTTTCTGGTATGGATACATATAGAGTTTGTGTAATTCTAATTTTGGATGAGTTTCGAGTGCCTATTCCGAGTTTTTCTTGAGTTGTGATGTTGTTGGTGCATAATTTCTGCTACAAGTATATTTTGTTCTCCACCTTCGTGGAGAGGACTCTGCGTTCGTGGAGGTGAGGCTGGCCTGGAACACTGCAATTGCGGGATCGGCTCCGCAAGAGTTACCCCCTATTCTTATACTCTCCGCGTTCGTAGGTTGGTCACCGCGATCCTAGAGGACGTTTTTTCAAAATACTTCGCGATCGCTGATCCCCAGCCGCATTCGCAGAGAAGGATTTTTGACTGAAACTGAACAGATTAAAACTCGAGAAATACCATTTTTATTCTATTTTCGAACTTCCAAGCTTTTTCAGGCGATTTTGACAAAGGGTTTTTGATGTTTTCATTTGGTAAGCGTTTCTAACGCAAAACTAAGTATGTTCCATGCATTTTATCTTGATTTTGTATTGAATTTCATAATTTTCAATGTCAAAAATTAGAAGTTTTTAGACCATGGATTTCAAACATTAAATGTCAATTTCTCATTCAATGTAAGCTTGATGTTAATGGGATTTTCACCTATGAACTTCATTTTTCGTGTAGAACCCAATTTTGAAGTCAATTTTCAGATTTGAGGCTTTTGAATTTTAGCCCTAATTTTGACTATTTTGCCCCTAAGCCTAAATTATGACAATATGAGTATCAAAATGCACTTCTTAATATATAGTATCCAATTTTGATAGTGGTTGATCGATCCGTGGATCATTTGGAGGCTTGGGTTGATTGAAAGCTTGTTTGAGTGCAGTTTCGACATTGAGGTAGGTTTGGCTAAGCTTTTTGGGACTGGATTTGACTTATTAAGTACGTTATGTGGTAACTAAAGGTGTAGATTGATTCTTAAGTAAATGGCTTGATATGTTACTATTGTGATGGATACGTGGATCCAATTATGACAAAATTTGAGTAGATTGTGGTCTTATCGATAAACTGAGTTGAATACTTGAGATATGAGTCACTTTGGACATTACCATGATAGTGTGAGACTTGTTATACCCTTGAAAGGGATTTGTGAAATCTTGGTGTTATTCATGGCCTATTTGGGAATTATGAGCATATTTTTGTGACTTGCGGAGTCTAAATTTGTTGGAAATTAGATATTGATAGGAAAGAGATGTTAAGGTGGTCTATTGATGGAATTGTGGTATTAATCGATGTATTTGACCTAACCTATGTAGTGTTATGACCTTTGTCCACAGATATCACTACTTACGAGCCATCTTTTATGTACTCTATTGTTGCATCGGTATGCATCGAGCTTATTCTTACTCTATTATTGCATTGGTATACACTGAGCTTATACATTATTGTTGCATTGGTATGCACATATCCTATATTGACTAGTGTCATTGGTATGCACATATCTTATACTGGCTGGGTGCATTGGTATACACAAACTTGATTCCTAGTTGGGTGGCATTGGTATGCCCACAATTGATAGATGACTGGTTGCATTAGCATGCACGTATGGTATACTCCTTTTTTACATGTTATGCATATGGAATATACTCTATAGTTGTATTGGTATGCACGTATTATATACTCCATTATTGTATTGGTATGAACATATTACATGCTCTATTGTTGTATTGGTATGCACATATTATATACTCCATTGTTGCATTGGTATGCATATGAATTCATACTTATATTGTGGCATTAACATGCTCATATTCTATATTAAATCGGCCTCTTGAGGCCTGCGACGCTTCGATGTGTCTTGTCTTAAGGCCCGCGATGTCTTGAGATATTCCAGTACATAACCTGATCAACCCCTGGGTTCTGTCTCGTAGCTCAGCTCGAAAAATGTGTACCCCAGCCCTTTGATGGTCATGATTATCCATACATAGCCTATGACGCCCCTAGGTTCTACCTTGTAGCTTTGGATCGATAGATGTGTACATCAGCCTTGCGATAGTGGTGTTTTTTCCTCATTCATGGCCTGCGATACCATTGCATCCATGCACTTTTTATGTATTACATCATTTTCTATTGCTATATTTATGATTATCTTCAGTTATGTTATTATGTACTAACCTTGTGATGCAGGTGTTAGGATTCTTCGTTGTTACATACTTGTTCGATTTCTCTTACCTAGTCGATTGAACTTACTGGTTACGTTTTGGTGTACTCGCCTTTACTTTGTTTCCTTCCTAAAGATCGTAGATAGGATTCAGGATAGGGTAGTTGATCACTCCATCTAAGTATTTTGATATTATCCAGACCCCTACGGTGAGGCTCAGACTTCGAGTCACCATAGATCTTTAGGATTCCCTTTTATTTTTAACCTTCAGACTATGTATCAGATATTATGAGACAACCTTGTATTTTCTTGAGATAGTTGTATTTTACTCTTCAGTACTGTATTTAGATGCTCTTGTACTCATAACTCTAGATTTTGGAAGGTTTCTTATGCTATATGAAAATATTTTTTCTTTATTTCATTTTTCTTTAGTTGTGAATCATTTTGGGCCATGACAGCTCTACAACGTGGATTGGGCTCGAGTGGATTTGAGTTTAGCATTCCACCCCAAGATAGATGGTCAGTCTGAGTGCATCATTCAAGTATTAGAGGATGTGCTACAGGCTTGTGTGATCAATTTTGGTGCCCGATGGGACCAACACCTACCTTTGGCAGATTTGCATATAATAATAGTTACCATTCCAGCATTCAGATGGCACCATTTAAGGCCTTGTATGGCTACAGGTATAGATCACCCATTGGATGGTTTGACTCAGGTTCTGATTATGTGTTGAGTGTGGACCTACCTAGAGATGTCATGGGTCAGGTTTGTTTAATTCAGGTAGGCTATTGACAACTCAGAGTCGCCGAAAGAGTTATAATCTTCTTGAGTTCTCTGTTTATGACAGTGTTTGGCTAAAGATTTTTCCCATGAAGGGTGTGATGAGATTTGGAAAGAGAGGCAAGCTCAGTCCCAGGTTTATTAGCCCATTTGAGATTTTTAAGAGAGTTGGTGAGGTTTCCTATGAGTTGGCAATGCCATTGAGATTATCTACTGTTCATCCTAATTTTCTTGTTTGTATGCTGAGCTGGTACATTCCTGATGAGTCCCATGTGATTTCTTATGACTCTGTTAAATTGCATTCAGATTTGTCCTTTGAGGAGGAGCCTATAGCTATATTGGATAGGCAGATCTAGAGATTTAGATCCAAAGATATATCTTCTATGAAGGTTCAGTGGCAACACCGTTCTATTGATAAGGCTACTTCTGAGTTGGAGTCCGAGATGCAAGCCAGATATCCCAGCCTTTTTGAGGCTCCAGGTACTCCTCTTTTCTTTGTGTTTGAGAACAAACATTATTTTTAGTGGTGAATGATGTAATGACCTTGTAGGTTATTTTTGGCAATATCTGCAAAGACGGTTGTTTTACTCTTCTGTAAGTTGGTTTGGGACTATTTTGAGCTATTCGTATTGTTGGAACTAAAATTCTGAGTTTTTAAAATGAGAAAATTGAGTTTTGGCACTTTTTGGAAGCATAAGTTATTGAAAAAATGAATTTTGTACTATTCTGAGTCTCTGGTGTCAGATTGGGGATTCGTCGATTTCATTAGCTCTAGAATATCAAAACTGAACTATAAAAAGTTACAGAACTGAATTCAGACTGGAAATGAGGTTTTTAGGCCCAAAGTTGTGTTTTTAGTTATTTTTGGAACCAAAGTTTGACTTTGGTCAACATTCGAACTTCAGAAACTCAAATTGGAATCCGATAGTTCCAGTAGTTCTAGATGGTGAAACTAACACTAGAAATGGTCTCATTATATTTTTTGGAGTTGCCGAGGGCAGTTTTGGTATTTTGAGTTTTAAACTAGTTTTATCAAGTCGAATTGGTAAATATAGCTATGAGGCCTTGAAATCGATTTATAATAATTCAGTGGAGTCTAAATCGCTATTTCTAATATGGATACATATAAAGTTTGTATAGTTCTGAGTTCAAATAAGTTTCGGAGGTCCATTCCGAGTAGGGAATTTGAACTTGGTTGCTGGTGTTTGCTATTTTCTAGTGTAGGAGCTCCTTTTCTCTACGTCCGTGGATAAGCCTCCGTGTTCGCGGAGGTCTGGGTCATGTTACCCTTCGCGTTCGCAGAGTATAGATGTGTGTGACCCCTCCCCCTACTTTTTACTCTACACATTCGTGGTTTGGTCACTGCGATCGCGGAGGTCATTTTAGCGAACTACTTTGCGATCGCAGGTCCCAGCTACGTTCATGGAAAACAATTTTTAATTGAACAGTATTAAAGTCGGGAATCACCATTTTAACTCATTTTAAAACATCCAAGCTTTTTTAGGCGATTTTGGAGAAAGGTTTGAGAAACGTTTTGCTAGATAATTATTTTTAATATTATATTAATCATTTTCCTTAAGTTTTATCTTGATTTCATCCTAAAATTCATGATTTTCAATGTCCGAAATTGGAAATTTTTAGACTATGATTTTAAACTTTGAATGTTGATTTCTCCTTTGATTTAAGCTTGATTTTAGAGAAATTGTCACCCATGAACTCCATTTTTTGCGTAGAACTTGATTTTAAAATCAATTTTCAGATTTGAGAACTTCAAATTTTAGTCTTAGTTTTGACCATTTCGTTCCTAAGCCTAATTCATGCTAATTTGGGTATCAAAATGTTCCTCTTGATGCATAGTATTAGATTTTGATAGTGACTGAGCAATTTGGAGATCATTCGGAGGTTTGAGTTGATTGAAAGCTTGTTAGAGTGTGATTTCAGCATCGAGGTAGGTTCGACTAACCTTGTTGGAACTGGGTTTGAGTTATTGAACATGTTTATATGATAATTGTGAGATATAGACTGATTGATGAGCAATTATGTTATTGGGATGAGATAGTGATGGAAATGTGATTTTGGTTGAGACAAATTATGAGTAATTGTGATAGTATTGTTAATTCTAGAGGGAAACTTATGGATCGAGATCCCATGAGTGTTGTTATAATAAATCGATACTTGTGATACTATTTGGAAAATATTTTGGTAACTTGATGGTTAATGATACACTTTGATGACCATATGCATATATTTGGGGATGAGCAAAGTCTAATACTTATATTATTCTTGATTTCTGACATAATTATGGTGTATCTATATCTTGAGGATGAGTAAGGTCCGGTACTTGTGTTATATTTGATTTCCAGGGTAAGATTGTGATGTAATTAGGTTGTTGGGGATGAGTAAGGTCTGATACGTGTGTCATACTTAATTTTTAACATACAATTATGATGTGTTTATATTGTGGGATGAGTGAGGTCTGAAGTTATTGGTTTACTCGATTATTGAAATGGGTATTATTATATGAGATGTTAGGATAAATTGGGACCTAGTGGGGGTATTTAATTCTTCCCTTGATGACTATGTGAGAATATGGTTGTACCATTCTT
>JBCEWC010015130.1:0-13938 GCA_038996855.1 Solanum aculeatissimum
CCCACCCCCCCCCCCCCCCCCCCCTCCCCCCCCCCCCCCCCCCCCCCCCCCCCCCCCCCCCCCCCCCCCCCCCCCCCAAACCATAAACAAAACCAATTATATGTGAACTACCAAAATATTTTGACCAAATGGAGTTATTGTGGATATTATTTGTATTTGAATATCAAATGAGCGAGTTGAGTAAAATTTAAATGAGTAAAAATGATGAATTAAACTAAATTTGAACGGATTGAAAAGCGTCGACTTAATGAATATAGGCATGTTACCATACCATGATCATATTTTTATCAGCTAATTTTGTCATTCTTATATATCGTTTAAACATTTTATTTATCCTTAAAAAGATACCAAAAAAAAATGTCAAATGTTATAATTTGCCTTACAGTTCAACCCATGATATTACGTAGCATAAAATTTGTACACACATTTAAAAAAGATATTTTATAGCATTAAATGTTAAACGTACTTTTTCAAACTATAATATTTCTTTTTTAAACGTCTCTCTCGTATCCAAAAAGGTAACAAAAAACTTTTAATAGAAAAGGTGATATTTTATTTATTATTTGATAATAGTAATATTATATTTTTGGCAAATAAAGAATTATTCCTATGTAGTCCCCCTCCAACTGTACATATTTATGGACAAACCTGTCAACATAAAGAGTGGTTGCTACTCAACTTGAGAGGATAAACCCCCACACATTTATTGTTTAACAAAAGTATGGTGGATTTACCTTGAGACAAATTAAGTTATTTCTCACACCCTATATATAAATTCAATTAGTAAAATTAAAAGTTGATGAATTGAGCGTCAACAACAACAGCATACCAAGTGAAATCCACAAATGAGGTAGAGAGCGTGCACACCGACTGTTTCCGAGGGAAAATCGAGTTGGACACCGTAATTGAAAGAGAAACATAAATGGTCTTCAAATAACCTCCAACCAAAACTGATTTGATAAGTAAACAAGTAGGTATAAGAAAAGAGCCTAACACCTAAATAGGAAGGGAAAGGGTCTTAATGCATGTAAAGAAGTAACAAAAACCCAAGGCATACAAGTTAAGAAAACATCTAAATTTACACTCTAAATAACAATTATAAGGTTTCCAAAAACAAAATCTAATACAGGAATGCCAAAGGTTCTGGGAAATATTCTGTCATCATCAAAACCCAAATATCATAAATGATGAAAAAAGGAAGACGGATCAGACGGCAAAAGTTGCTCCCTTTTTTTTTAACCAAATCGATGCAGGATTTGGTCTCTTACTTGGCAGCCAAGGAGGGGAATTGACCAACATCCTCGATCGATGGGGCTGAAACGTTGTTGTTTCCACCATATCCACCGCCATTACCTCTTCCGCGGCCACGGCCCCTACCACGGCCACCAGAGGGATAGTAACTTTCTCCCTCAGCAGGCTTCAGAAACTCATTTATGCTTTTTGTCTGCAAGAAATAGAATGTATCAAGTCTCACACAGTTGATACGGTAGTTAAAACAATTGAACTCAACCCATCCATGGATCAATGTCTTGTCTTCAGAATATTATACAAGATGGGGTCCTATTCTGATGGACTATGTGCTTGGACTCATCAAAATTGTCATCAGATGTGTGTCGGATCTCCTTCAAAAGTGATGCATTTTTGGAGGATCCAACACGACGGGTGGGGCAATATTTTTCGAGTGTCCAAGCAACTTATAGCTGATGGACACACTCATGCTCAATAAAATAACAAGAGTGAAGAAACCACTGTAAAATATTAAACAAGGCAGAACAAAGCATTCTGAAAAAGGAACCAGTAAAATACTGACACCAATTCAACTGCATACGTGATATTACTAAAAACAATTGAGAAAGCGGAAGGTTTCTCTACAACTGTGAAGTGTGACTGGAGATTGACCTTCTGGTCAAAAAAGAGCATTTACTGGAATTTATTTTCCAGAATTCTGAAGGTCCAAAGCAAAACACATCTCTCTATTGGGAGAGGCTAGAAAATGCATAAAGAAATGATGGCACAATACCCAATATAACCACTTCTTTATGCATTCCCAATATAACCACTTGAAAAAAAGGAAGCTAAAGTACCTTCTTGGCTTTGTCCACTGCCTCCTTTTTCTTGTCTTTCTCAGCACCCTGCCCAGATATATAATTTCAAGCATGGTGAATATACCAGCATACAACATGATCAAGTTAATAATACAGCGATCAAAATATAATAGCAGCAAGCACTAAATAACTCACCAATTTGATGAAGATCTCATCATCATTCTTCTTGTTTGAGAGAAGTTGCATAGATTCAAGTTCTTTGTCCAAATCAACCTTTCGTTCCTCTTGCTTTAGAGCCAACAAAGCCTTCCTCTTGTCTTCCATTACCTTCTCATACTCTTCAAGGGTCATCTCCTACAATACAAGCAGAGATAAATAATTAATAGTTCCGGATAGCGATCATAGATACATATGAATTAAAAAAAATTGGAATCATGCAACGGTAGTATCGTGAATTTACATCTCCCATCCCCCAACCCCCCACAAAAAAAGGAGGGGAAAAAACCACTCCACCCAAGAGGATGATAGTACTGTAACACAGATATTAATTTGCAACAGTAGAATCAGGGCAGGTAGGCAACCAAAACAAATAATGGTCTTCCCCATAAAATGTCAGTTACCTTCTCCTCAGGTTCCTTCTCTTCTGGCTCAGCAGCAGTCGAATCTTTATTGGTGTCTCCAGCATCTTCCTGTCCAGCTTGCTTCTCAGCGTCGACAATCTTCTCCCCATCATTAACGGGTTCTTCAGTCACCCTGAATTTGGATTAAAAACCCAACATTAAACAATAAGAAAAAATCAATACGTAAAGCCAAGTGCAATTAGGAAAAAAACATAGAGATGACAGTCTCACGGTGCAATATCATCTGACGTGGTTCCCCAGTTCCCACGACCAGAGCCATCCCGTTTAATAAACTCATGCCTATAAAATACAACAGATTCAATAAAGATACATATCATATGCACAAGAAACAAAGACAACCACAATAAACACGACTTACAGATATCTAACAACCCAACAAAGGGAATAATGAAATGCACTTGTGTGAACTTCAAAGCAGAAACACTTACCCGCGGCCAGTTCCACTTCGCCGATCAAACACTCTCCTTGGGCGTTCCCCTTCTCCTTCTGCGGCATCCCCATTATTGAAACCACCACGACGACCCCCACGGAACCCCCCACGAGATCCAGCATATCCGCCTCTCCTTTCAGAGACCTTTCCTGATTCTCCATCTTCTGGTGCACTGTACCGCCCAGAGAATGCATTATTGCTGCCAAAAGCATTCTCATCTTCAGCAAATTCTTGGTTAAACCCGCGTCCACGGCCACGGCCACGGGCTCCTCCACGTGGACCCCCACGGCCTCCGTCTCGCTGACCGTCACTCCTGGCTTCCCTCACTGCTCAAAAATTAATACACAAATAAGCAATGGGAAAAATTATAGTACTCCCTCTATCTTATTTTATGCGGCACTCTTTCCTTTTAAGTCCATCCAAAGAGAATGCCACTTTACTATAATTAGAAACATTTTAACTTTAAAATTCCTCTTTTACCCTTAATGAAATGATTTACAACCACACAAAATATCTAATAATTGTTTTAGATCACAAGTTTCAAAAGTCTTCCCTTTTTTTTGAAAAACAAAAAACACCGTGCAAAGTCAAATGGTGCCACAGAAAATGGGATGGAGGGAGCACTATTTATGAAAACATCTGTAGTACAACACAGGAATCAGGTAAAGAGAAACTCGATACGTGACCTAGAATTGATTCACAACAAATGAATACAGGACTACAATGAATGAAAACTAAAGAGCGGCAAATCCCAACGAGTTCACTTGCCTATTAGAGAGATATGGTCCTACTGAACATGAGCAACAAGACCAAATAAGGAACACCAGACAGAGGGGACAATCAGGAAACTCAATAATGACATTTTCTATATAAAAGGCTAATATAAATTGTCACACAATTTCCGGCCAATCAAACCCCCATATCCATAACCGTACTTTAATCTCACATTCACAGAGGAAATTATCTTCCAATCCACTTGCTCGGGATCATATTTACTAAATAACAGACAGAAAATAATTGCTTAAACATTGAGAAACCTACCATTAATTCCACATATTTGTATAGCCTAAAAGTTTGATACAGAATATGAACCCAAAAATACAAAACAAAAGTATGAAGGATTATACATGAAACCAGGCACAAAATGTCTTAAAATAATTAGAAATGGAATAGTACCAAACAAACTCAATTTTCTACACTTGGATATTTTCCTCGCCAATCATATGATACCCAACACCTTACAGCATAACTTGCTATAAAAGCCATATTCATTCACTACTACAACAAAAAACAAAAAAAATATCTTATACATCTAAATCCAAAATAATTGGGTCAGCCATATGAACCATCTACACTTGCTTAGCTCCATTCGTGTCGGCTTCAATGTAAACCCAAAAATACGATAAAGTTATGAGTGAATATACATGAATCTAACAAAGCAAAATGTTTTTAAATGTTATATTATCATTACAACTACAACAACGGCAATAATAATGAGAACTACTACATCTCAATCCAATTAGCTCAATCCAAACTAACTGGGACACCTATATGAACTATCTACATTAGTTCAGCCCCATTCGTGTTGGTTTTAATATGAACACAAAAAAATGAACCCAAGCACAAATTGTCTATACACTATCTTTTTTGTCATATAGTATCCAATACCTTACACGTACAAAAACGTGCGAACAAATATGCATCAACTCAAAACAAAAAAATGTCTAAAAATAAATAGACATGGTATAATACCATTACCACTACTATTACACCAATAACGACAACAAAAATGAGAACTTTTACATATCAATCCAAACTAATCAGGTTAGCTAAAGGAATCTTCTAAATTCGTTCAGCTCCATTCTTGGCAGTATCACAGGCAATATAAACCCAAAACAGCAAAAAGTATAAAGTCAGAATAGAAAAATGTTTTAAAATGATCAGAAATGGCATATTACCATTACTACTACTATATGGCAACAAACTAAGAACTACTACATCTCAATCCAAACTAATTGGGTCAGCTATATGAGCCATCTACACTAGCTCAACTCCATTCATGCCGGTTTCAATATAAACACAAAACACAAAAAATTATCAAGGAATATCCATGAACCCAAAACAAAAAGTGTTTAAAAATGATTAGAAAGGGTATATTAGCATTACTACTACAACATCAGCAATCAAAATAAGAACTACTACATCGCAATCCAATTAGCTCAACCCTAACTAATTGGGTCAGCTATAAGAGACATCTGCAGTAGCTCAACTCCATTTATTCCGGTTTCAATATAAACCCAAAACGCAAAAGTTTATCAAGGAATATCCATGAATTCAAAACACAACAATGTTTAAAAATGATTAGAAATGGATCATTGTTATTGCTAGTACAACAACATCAACAAAAATAACAACTACTACACATCAATCCAATTAGCTCAATCCAACCTAATTGGATCATCTATATGAACCATCTACATTAGATCACCATCACAAATTTACATGGTGCCTTTAATCAACAACAACTACAACACATCCAGCTCAAATTAAGCAAGAAAACAAGTGTTTATATGAATGAATACACATGAACCCAAAACACAAAAATGTTCAAAAATGATTAGAAATAGATTATTTACCAGCTTGAGAAGGAGGAACCGGCTTTGAGGGCAACTTAGCAGCAGGCTTAGCAGGCTGAGCTTGAGCCTTAACTGCACCTTTCTTGGTTGGTGCAGATGCAACAGGAGCCACCGGCTTCAGCTGTTGAGCTGCAATGAACAAACTTGGGTCCTCAGCATCATCATTCAAAAGGTCAAATGGGTTCATAGTAGCCATTTTCCCCCACTCTCTTTCGAGTTCCTAACAGATATAGATAGAGAGAGATACAAAGAACCGATATTTTCAAGAAATCAATAACAACCTATAGATTAGAATCCATTTGCAGATGAATTTCTGGGTATTTTGAGAGAAAATAAATTTGTGGGTATTGTGAAAACCTAGCCCAAGCGGCTGATAATGGAAGGAGTGAAGTGAACCGAAGCTTAAAAACCCTAGTGATGGTGGGGTGGGGTGCGTGCGGGGGTGGGGGTGTTATGGGCCGGGCTGTGTAGTTTTTTGGGCTTTTATGACTTGTTACTATTTTGGATCTTGATTTGGATATAGTTGATTCAAGGGTCTTTCGGAAATAATTTTTTTATTTTTACGATATAGTGATAAGATTTGTGTTACTCTATCTTTTTCAGATCGCACTTTGTATAATTTCATTGTGTATATTATTGTTGTCATTGCTATTTTGGGTTTTAACTTTGTAAAGTTTTGAAATTGATGGTCGCTATAACGTCTTTTTCGGCAGGTAACAAGGTCCAACGATGAATCTAACATGGAAGACGGTTACTGTGCCTTAAACGACACGATATAGGCTTTAAAGAGGGTTTTCATGAAGGTTTTTGCACGTACTGTCCCTATTATGAAAAGTCGTTTATTAAATCTATGGTTTTTAATTTTTGGTTTTGCTAAAATTATAGGTCAAAGTATTCTTAACTATGATCTAAATTCACTAAGCATTAGTAATTTTGTAGCCCAAAATTACAGAAAAATATTTAGTGACTATACAATATAACTTGTCAAAAGTCATTAAAAAAATATGCATTAACTATACAATATAGATTACTTATACATGAATTACACATTGAATATACATTATGGTACACTCAAAAACTGAATATAGCTTGACTACGCATTAAATATGCATTGACTATACATTCATATACAGCGAATGATCATTTTTTTGGTAATTATTTTAGTTGATGGTCATTTTAATGTAATTATCCCTTCTAAATTCATGCTCCTTTTTAATAGTGTGCAAGATCTTTCATTTAGACCACAAATTTTAAAATATATCTTTCTGTTATTAATTGTAGATTTCATGCACAATTAGTAATGTCACATAAATTGAGATTAAGGAATTATTATTAATATCATTGATTTTAGATATATATGTAATTATATATAATGATTTCTTATATAGGATGATTCGTTTTTATCTATTTAATTTTGAAAAAACAAAATTATGTAAAATATATTTTGATCGAAGATAGTCGATATTGGTGCAATCTATTACATGTAACCTTCAAAAAGGTCAATAAATAATTTAGACAAGAATTATTTAGTTATATCTATCTATCTATCTATATATATATATATATATATATATACTATATTAAAAGTGTGAAGGCCCTTAGAAATGTTGTTTGAACTTTTTGTCCTTCATTAAAAGACTTCTCTTTAGACAAAATTGTCTTTTCACCATCTTTTTTATTATTATGTTAATAATATTAAATATTAAATTTAATTAACATAATAGAAATTAAATGAAGAAGATTTCCTTATTATGATTAAATTCCTCCACAAAGAATTATTTTTCAATTAAAATAGGTTTGATCCAGAAAGATATCGTATTATAATTAAATTTCTATATGAAGAATAATTTTTCAACTAAAATAGATTTGATAGAAAAAATAATTAAAAAACCTTTTCAAATAATCGTCAAAAAGTAAAAAAAAAAAAGTACCAAAAAAAAGTCAGAAAATATCAAATAAATTGTAAAAGAAAAGATCTAAAAGAAATCTAATTTTTTTTCTTTTTTGAAGGGAATTTTTTTCCAAAATAATAAGCAAAAAAGTTTCAACAAATCCAACAACATGGGTAAAAAAAACTCAAAAAATAGACAAAAATGATATTAAAAAAAACCATCAAAAACAAATAAAATGCAAAATTTGAATGCTAAAAATTATATCAATCCTAAACGTATAAGAAGAATACTTCAAATAAATCATCTTTTCATCTTTCTTCAATTATTATATTATTATTTTAACAATATTAAATATTAATTATAATAAACACCATAAAATTAAATGAAGAAGATTTATTATGAAAGTTATCTATATTTTCAATAAAAAAAATCTTGGTAGAGAGTGTTATTCTCGAATAAGGTCTTTGTCAATTCTAAATTTGAATTAGTTGGACTTCAATGTGGATTATGAACATTGGATGAATAATTTAAAAAATGTACACTCTTATGACAATAGTAAGCTTATGAACATCGGATGAATAATTACAAAAAATGTATACTCTTATAACAATATTACAAAATTTTCAAATATTTATAGTATTCAATTTAATAATATTGGCATCACACACACGTGCAACGCACGTACATTAAACTAGTATGGTTCAAATTTAGTTTTAAACTTAACAAAAATAATATATTTATAGTTTTCAATTGAGGTAGATGGAGTCAACTAATTTCTTGTATACTAAGATATTTTGTGTTCTACCTAATACATGATATGACTTTCTTTTTTCCTAACATCCTTTGACTATTGTTTTGTGTGCAAAAACAAATTGCTATAGAATTTTAAATTGTTCACATTGGATATTGGAGAAAGGGAAATGGATAGTAAAAGTTGAACTCATGAATTAGGAGGAAACATTTTTAGAATTTCTTTTTTCAAATTTTCTATCTTTGATCCTAGGAAAATAAGTTATTGAAAAAAAAATTGAGAAAGACTAGACGTCCTAGTAGAAATCAGGAAAACAAGTTGGATATGTGATATTTTATATTGATTGTGTCTTCTTCATACTTCGACACACCTCACCCTGACTAACATTGCCACCACCTTCGCCCCATTTGCCTACATAACAACGACAACATAGCCATCGTAATCCATAAGAGAGGTTTAGAGTAGATAGGATATACGTAGACCTTATCAGTACTTTTGTAAGGCAGAGAGATTGTTTCTGATAAACCTTTATCTCAAAAGGATTATTTGCCTACATTATATTTAAATATTTTGGGGATATTATCTTCGATATACAAACGAAACACTAGTCAAATAAGTAAGGAAATCACTTATTTTCTAGGATATTTCCCTTCATACCAAATACACCCAAAGATTTTCGCTATCAAGGGTGAGCATAGGCAAGTACTTCCAGGGTTATCTGAATTCAATATCTTTAGCTTGAACCTTATATATATGTTAAAAGATTCACTACATAATTACCATACAAATTAGTGAACTCATTTAAGGAATTGGTTGGAGCAACATAGAAAACATATACTTCTTATTACTTATTTGTACTAGAAGTATACATCCTCTAATTAAAGTAACATCAAGAAGATGGACTAGGCAAACAACTAGGTGAAGAGAAACTATGTTCTCTTTCAAGATTTAGGTTCAATCCTTTTGCCTTATTAGTGTAAAGCCTTTTGATATTAGACCTTTGTTCATTTAGCAACTTTGCTAGACTTCTTTTGGCATTTGCTCTAAAAGGACAATTTGATGCTAAGTATCCATCTACCAAATGTAAATATGCCTCCAAATCATGGCAACAAGCAACATCAGCATCAGGCTTCAAGAATGGTGACATTCTTGTGTCAACTCTCAGCTCAGTGCCAACATGCGCGTATGCCCATGGCATACTTTTGTCAAGCACATTTAGCACCCCGCTTACAACTCCTGACTCTCTTAGCTTTTTGTCAAGTTCTTCACTCACAAACATCCCCGGGACTCTAGTGATAACATCTTGATTGTTCACTATACGTAGTACTTTAACGTTTCTTGAATTTAATCGATCTGCAAAGCTTCGATTCCCCACTCGTGGACCTCCAAAGGAGAAAACAGCCACAGGTGGTGCATCCGGTGCACATGTACTCACTTCATCTGCAACCAATAAAGCCAAGGCCGCTCCAAGACTATGCCCTGTCACAGTAATGCTTAAAGGCTCGCCTTTGTATTGTTCGATGAGTCTTTGCACTTCATTAACAACTGATTCAGCTAAGCTAGGAACATTAACACCAACTGTTTGAAACAAACTCAAGAATCCACATTCCACTTTAGCTTGTCCTTCAACAGACTCTGACTCAGTCGTCTCTGTTGGGATTTGAACCAGTAAGTCGCGAAGATTCTCCCCCCATTCTAAACAAGTAGCAGTGCCCCTAAGAGCAATGACAATATCCCTCCTTCCCATACGTTGAATCTCTGATCGATCATCACAAACCGCGACATAACCAATCCAACTCGACCTCTGTGTCATCCATCCAAGATCAGGTGCTACATCATCCACCCATTTTGGCAATCCAATTGATGACGTAGCATACAAGCTCTTCGTAACCTTATAAGACTTATCAGGCAACGCCACTTTTCTCAATGCCTCCTCATTACACGTCGTAGCAGGATTCGAATGAAAACAATGATAAGCTGCCTGAATAAACTCCCCATATCGAACCAATTCTCGTCGTAAATTCTCATCCAAAGGATCAATAAGGCCTATCCAATCATTACTACCATGATATTCTTTCCATTTACTACTACCAAGACTGTTTCTTGGAGAGTATTCCATGTTATTAGATGATAAAAGCTTTTTTAGCTTATTTAAATGTCTTGGAGACATTTCTTCAGCAACCTTGTGTTCAGGCCAAATTCTAGACAAATTCAACCCTTTTAATAAGTTTCTTCCCCTGTTTTCTTTTGACCCATTACTCCTCAATTCGCGGGGATGAGCTTGTTCCCATCCCCGCGAATCATCGTTGAGTAATTGGGGTTTACGAGGTTGATTTTGCAAGAGCTTTTCAAGATTCGAAAGATGTTTTTTTGTCATCTCTGTTTTTACAGTTTGTGTGTTTTGCAACGATGGGTTTAATGAGGATCCATTGCATCTGAAGCTAGCTCTTCTTGCCTGAAAAAAATGGAGATTGGTCGCCGGAAGTGTAGCTCCGATCATCATGGTTTTTAGAGAAAGTGAAGAAAAAACTGGCTTGAGAGAGAGAGGGAAAGAAGAAGAAGGCAGCTTGGAGGAATTTGATCCAAAATCAAATCAAATAGGATGGAGGAGCTTAGTTAACGTTTATATAGAAAAAATATTTAAGTGAAAAGACTAAAATGTACATCACTTTTTTCTTTTTCATTTTTTTAAAAAATAATTATGGTCGCTATCCTTCAGGTAAAGTGTACTAGGAAAATCCGCTTGTGTGCAAGTATATAATGTAAATCAAGTTTGTCATCACACGATAAATCACACTAAACAAGTCTTGTGTGACGAGTTCAACTGAAAAATAAACCAAATGAGGAACATGCCCTGACACGCGTCAAGGAGCCAAACGAGAAACATCTCTTAGCCTATAAGCTCGACTCAAAAAAGGATGAAATGGGGAATATCCCTTGATATTTTTTGTTTTAAGGGGATGTCACACTTGCCGCATCAAACTTAGCCGACTGAACTGACTGAGAAAGGATCAAGTGAAATTTGATCTTTGATCTTTCTTATAAAATGTCATGTTATACTAACTCAGCCATCCGTAATTATTACGTTTTGTTTTATTTACATACCATCCAAAATTATTTGGAATTATGGACAAAGGTAAGGGTATTTATGTCAAAATGGTTCATTTATTGACTTTTGATTAATGAGGCTTGAATTCATATTCACGAAGTGCTTACTCGGTCCCATTGAACGGCCCTTCACTTCAAATGTTTTTATTTAAATTTTTTTATTAGAGTTTTATGTTTTCTGGTACGTCAAAAAAGACTAAATATGACCATTAAAGGATATGGTATGATGAATAAGATTATTTTTTTTTCAAATTAGAGATTTTGAGTTCGAGGTCTAGCCATGAAAAAGTCATTGACAAGAAGCAGTTCCCCTCGAATAAGACTTTACATGGCGTGAATTTGAAATAGTCAAGTTCGATCGAATGACGTTACTGAGCATTGAAAGGGGAAAAAAAAAGAAAAAGGCTAAACAAGTTAGATACTTATTTGTTTTAGATATTTACGTTAAAATTATATTAATAGGAGTACCATAATTTAATGACTTGATGAGATGAAAATGTATATTAATTAATTATGGTTGAGTATTAAGAATCTATGTATAAATACGTGTTACTCATCTATTGAATTGGTGTAAACACTATGTCCAGATAAATTTTTATCTCTATAGTATTTGTACCAAATTATCATATCTTCTTCATATTATGTCTTTCATTTGCTAAAAATTTCGATATTTATAATACAAAATATTTACATAGTTAATTTGATATTTTAAAATAAAAACTTTAGATATTAAAAAATTTAAGCAATATATTGTTAATTGTAGCTTTGTTCATATCAATACGATACAAAAATATATCTTAAACTATTAGTAAAAGTTTATACAATTTGACTCTCAAAATAAAAATTGTGACAACAAAAAAGGAACGGAAGGAGAATGAACTTTTAACTAAAGTCACACGTAAACATGATGAAGATCAGATTATTTACTCCCGTCATTTTACTTTATGTGACATTGTTTGACTAGGCATAGAGTTTAAGAAGAAAGTAAGATTTTGTTATCTAAATCAACTATTGGATATTTGTATGATTATAAATGATTTCATTAAGTGTAAAAAAAATAATTTTAAAATTAAATTATTTATATTAGAGTAAGATAACATTATTTTCCAGATAAATTCAAACAAAAATAGTCAAATATGCATTTTTTTCATATTCATTTTTGGTAACTCATACATCATGTTTTATGTTTTTCAATTTCCCACCGTGTGGTTGACAAATAGTGGGTTGAAAATTTTATTATATATTTGTCTAACTAAATTTGTCGACATGGTTGTTCACAACTACTATGTTAAACATGACTTGTTATTCCTCGTTTTATTTTATATGACGATATTAATAATATTATATTCAGAATAATCTTATAAATGAGGTTTAATATATGATAATATTAAATAGTTATAAAATTTAATATGCCAATTTAATATTTAAGAAAATACATATACGAGCAATTAACAATAATGATAATATACTAGTGTAATTTTGCAAGTGTAGTTTGAGGAAACGATGTATATATGTAACTTTATCTATGTCTTATAAAGATAAAAATATGTTATTTTCGATATCCCTCAAATCAAATAATAAAGTCCTACTATTAAAGTCTAAAATTTACTAATTAGTGGTTTTTTATTTAACTTTTCTAATCTTAGAATAAAGTTTGAAATTGACTCTTTCCAAAATTAACCAACTTTTATTTGAATAGTATAATGCCTTTTTTTTTTTAATTTTTAAAAATAAATTATGAATTCAACATTTGACAAGAATGAATTAAAGACATTTTTGTGCTATACTAGCTAGTTTTTCTTACATATAGTCATCCACTATCTGCAACTAATTTAATTTATGAATGTCAATGATCTTCCACTTGGAAATATAAATTTTGAAAATTCATCTTCAAATTTTTTTTAAAAACATTAAGTCCAATACATCAATCAACTTTTTTTTTTGATAAATAGAAAAAAGGAATTCTATAAACAAACTACTTATTTTTTATCATTATGCTATGAAGAAAAATGGAGAAATATTTTTTTAAATAATTTGTTGTGTATATATATATATATTTTTTTTAAAAAAAAAAATCAACATGAATACCATGTTGTCACGATATCGACTATTTTGAAAAAAATTATAATGTCAAAAATAACTTGAGGAGAAAATATAATATTAAGGTTGGTCATAGATAGAAGCATTTGATATAGTAAAACTTTGAATTGAATTTTGAAAAAAGGAAAAAAAGAATCCCAGAAATATTTTTATTTTCTTGTTGTTGTCGTCGTCGTCACTATTTTTTCGTCGTCATGGAGGTTTCTAAATACTGTCATAAATATGCTCGTGATAAAGGTAATTGTAGCGTTTTTAGGAGGTGGGGGGGGGGGGGGGGGAGGGGGGGGGGGGGGGGGGGGGGGGGGGGGGGGGGGGGGGGGGGGGGGGGGGGGGGG
>JBCEWC010015131.1:0-13937 GCA_038996855.1 Solanum aculeatissimum
TGACACGGGACAATTTCTATAGACTTTCTTGGCTAGGATTGACTCGCCAATTAGAGTATAAACTGAATAAGGAACTAACATGACTTCAAGAAACACATCAAACTTTATGGAAAGGTAAGGAGTAACAAAAAACATAGTAGAACTGGGGTCAAGCAAAACATACACATAATGACCAAAAGACTTTTAACATACCCATAACCACATCGAGAGACTCCTCAACCTCTCTCCTAGCATGCAAATCATAGAATCGATTACCACGTGGACCACTTTCTTGAGCTTAGATCCTTGTTTCACTTTCTCTATTTGAATTAATTGACCTTGTGGATGTCTATCCCTACCTTTGTTAGAGACATTAGGACACTCAAAAATCTTATGTCCACTCTTCCATAGCTAAAGCAAACATTTGTAACTCTCGAACAATCTCCAACAGGATTCTTCCCATACCTAGAACACTTGGTAGGAATAGCACCACCCTTCACAACATCACCTTGAACATTAGGAGTAGGCCCTTTATCTTTATCAAACCTTTGAGAATCACTTTTAGACGACCCTTGATCTTGTTGGAAATGGTCATCATCAAATTTATCATGAGAAAACCCACTACCAAGATAAGCTCTTTTTAACTCTGTCATCCTCTTCTTTTGAAGTTTATCACTTTCAACTTTCTCGGTATATGTCATAAGCCGATAAATATCCATCTCCTTGATGAGCATTGCAGTCTTACATTCCATCTTTACCAAGTCGGACACACGCAAGGTGAACTTGTTCATACATGCCCAAGAGTCGGCCACCAAAGAAGGAGCATAATTAGATAATTTTATTAACTTAAGGATATACTCCCTCATACTCATGCCACCTTATCTCAAATTCATGAACTCCATTACCTTAGTTTCCCTTAGTTCAAGTGGGAAGAAACGATCAAGGAAAATGGCCTTAAATATCTCCCAATCAATAAAACCTTCTTCAACCCTTGCAAACTTTCATTGTGTGAACCAAACTTGAGCAACTCCCTTTAGTTAATAAGCTGCCAATTTAGCCTTCTCCTCGGAAGATACCCTTATAGTCTTCATCGCCTTATAGACTTCATTAGTGAACTCTTATGGATCCTTATCCACCTTGGAACAATGGAAATCGGAGGGATTCATCCTAGTAAAATATCTTACCCTTGAAGCCGAAGTAAGAGTCTTGGGAGAAGTAACAACTTGAGCCAACATAGTTATAGTGGCCCTAAACTCCTCGTTAGTAACTTGGTTGGCTTGAGGAACTTGAGGAACCAAAGGAACATGGTCCTCTTTAGGATCAACTTCCCTAGGAAATAAAGCACGTTGTCGAGGCATTTTTTGAAAAATATCAAAGGAAAAGTGTTAGGGAATGAGAGTCTTGAAGGCACAACATAGATCACAAAGAAGCAAAGATTTCCTAAGTGTCTCATAACCTCTCACTCACGGATATGGAGCACTTCAAACCTATGAACAAGACTCTACTAGACGTGGTTTATTGGATTCCCTCGAATTCTTTAAAACCTTGTACTCTAATACCAAGTTTGTCATGACCCAAACCTAGGTCTTAGTCGTGACATGACAAATGTGATACCCGAAGGTGCCTCATCCAAGAGTCAAATATTTTCCTTAGGGGAATTACATCAATCGTGGCTAATACATGCCTCTACATAAGGATCTTGGCGGGGTCTAGCACATAGCTCACTAGCTTACCCTCTAGATGTAATATCAAGAGAAGTCATAAAGTTTTAACATAAGGACAACATCATATGAAAGGCTTGCTCCCGAAGCATGAAAACTCACCAACAATCTTTAAAAGTTCAATCGAAGTTTAGCCATAAAATGAAGGAATAGTCTCATCATCAATCCCTATATGGTTAGATCATATAGGCAAAGAAGTATGTGTTAGTACATAGAATGCACTAAGTATGTAGATATGCTCTGCATTAAGCAACATCATAACATAATAGCAATATGTATAATCATAATCAATAGAATAAGGACATAATATGTATGAGCAATGCATATTTAAAATCATAAATAGAAGCATCATCAAAACATTTTATAATCCTAGCATACACATGTGGGAATAAGACCATAACCGACAATAAGATCATGCATACTATTACATGGAATCCTGGTGTTGCCTCTACACCAGCAAAAGATTAATCTACTTTGCCAAGGTAGACTATACCTCACTATAAGGACCCAGGCTTTAGAAGTCCATAAAAAGTCAAGAAAAATAGTTTCTAGTAGTTTTTGGCCAAGGAACCCTTTCAAATAAGGTTTCACGATCTGTGAAACTCTCCACTGATAATGAAACCATCTGTGAAAGTTGCCTTAGCCATTTTTCTACTTTATTGGAGTTTATTTTGCCTAAGGCTTCCACTACGGGCACCATTATGGTTTGTGAAGAGCACCACGAACTATGGTGGTGACCGTGGAGGAACCCTTGGCTAATTTGCCTCCAAATATCAATATTTTGTAACTTGGGTCAGTTTCACAAATAGTTTCATGGACCATGAAACCTTCCTTGAAAGAAGAATTTATTTTTTTTCAACCTCATTTCATTTAGGGTCAACTTCAAATGATCATATATCCTTGCACAAAAATAATTAGGTGGACCATGACCTACTAAATTGATGCTCTTTAAGTTACCTTTCCAACACATCTAGTTTCACCTAATTCAAAGTTTCGATAAAGCATTTATGCCCATTTTTGTAAAACCTATTAGTGTAGGGTCACTTTCACGAGAGGCTTCACGGACCATGAAAAGGATCACGGCCTGTGAAGCCATCCGTGGTGATTTTCGATGCTACTTTTAAGGCACATTTTGTTAAGATATTTTTGGTAATTTGACCCATCCCCAAGGCCTTTTAAGACCTTTATGCCCCCCTTTACATTCCTAAACAACTTTAATACTAATTCTAACACTTCATTCAAGCTTTACACAGTCTGTTTCATTAACTCCTAAGAATTTCTCTCCAAGTTACTCATTAAAAGGATTTAAGCTAGGGAGTTTTATGGAGTTTCCAAGATCAAGTTTAATCTATATTAATCTTCTTAAATTCTTCAAGGTATGTATAGTTTCGTTCACGATTCTCTTCCAATCATGAAGTGCCAAAATCTATTTCTCCAATTTCATGATTTCTAAGTATGAATTGCAAGTGGGTTTAGTGATTTAGCATCAATTTGATAAAATTAAGATATGGTTTGATTTTAATTGATGATTTTAACATGATATAAGTCTTATTATTCTAATTTACATGGATGTTATGTGAATTTAAAATGCATGTCCTATTTTATGATGAACTTATGCATGGGTAATTTCAAGTATGTTTTCATTATTGATTTCTTTATGGATTAAGTATGTTGTCATATATTTATGATATTTTAAGTATGAACTTTAAGTACCCATGCTATTCTCTCATTTCTCATGACATAAGCATGCATGAACAAGGATTTTCATGAGATTTATGATGTGGGTTATTATTCAATTATGATTATGATTTCAAGGCAAGTATAGTTATGATATGAAATATAATCACATAATGTCTATGATATAGGTTTAAGCAATTATGGGTGTGTATATACCATCATGTTCACGTATGAGTGATTTATTCCTATGTATGTAATTATGGATTTAAGTATGATTTGACTTTTAAGCCCAAGTATGTATGATCTTGAAAGATGATTTGTCACTTAAGCCTAAGTATGCATGATTATGATTTGAAAAGACTTATGTTCATATTTCAAGCATGCATATGTATTCCCTTGGGATGATGACTTAGCACTAAATGAGATTGGAGGTGGGAGCTCGACCTAAGGGATCTTTATATAAAGTCTCCTTTTCAAAACTATGTGTCAACATAGGTTCATGTACAATCCTCTCTGAAATGGGTGGTGTTCCCATAAGGTGAGGATGCTTCTCTAAAAGGGGTGGTGTACCCGTAAGGAGGATTATGGTCTACCTTTAGCAAGTAGATCACTCTTTCTCTGGTGTAGAGTGAACATCGGGATCCATATAATAGCTCGCATGGTCTTATATGTTGGTTGAGGGTCCATCCCCACTATGTTTAAGTATTATGGCACTCATGCATCATGGATTTAAGGCATATTGGTTTGGCATTCTTTCCTATGTACTTCTTTCTATAAATATATGTGTCCTTGTTATATAACATTGAAATGTAAATATCATGTTCATATGCATTGCATGCTTGCATACTTAGTACATTCCAATGTACTAACACATATATTTCCCATATGATCTAACCATGTAGGGACCGTAGACTTTTCTCATCCACCTCTTTATGACTAGATTTGATTTGTGGAAGTTTGCTTGTAGTAAGTCCCTTATTCCATGGACAACACCCATATTCTATCTACATATGCTATATTTTGATTATCTTATGTCTTTTACTTTGAGGGTGAGCCCGGGACATGTCTTTGCCCCTGTCTTTTTTATGATTTAGAGGAATTATTGGACATCATGAAACTCTATATACAACCTTGTAAGATTAATTCTTGTGGAGACTATGTCTATGTAATGCCTTATGTTGATGATGTTATGATGTGATGATGAGATGATGAAATTCCTAAGTCCCTACTCCTATAGCTTGAGTCCTATAAATCCCGCTCCATAGTCTTGTTGTTGTTGAATGTGTGATAGCAAATCCCATGTTCCACATCCCTATAGCTTGAGTCCCAAATTCCTGTCCCTTAGAATCTCCTATTAAAATTGTATGACAATGATTCCCATAGCTTTAGTCTAAAGATCCCTATCCCTTAGTATTACTTTATAATGTTTTTATTGTGCTTATGAACCAATGACGTGCTTAAGTATGCTATGAGGCTTGTTTGGGGACTTTCGAGTTCCCATTAACCATGTCGCTCCTAGGCCCTAGTCTTGGGTCATGACACTCACCTTATGGGATCCTTCCCATTTTAGTGGGTGCTTTAACATGAACCTTATGGATCCTTTCCATTTAGGTGTATGTTTTACATACGTGGATCCACTAACATAATACCATATAGGCACATAATCATAAAACTATGGTAGTATGTAGTTATGAGACTTGATGATTTATATAAGGACTCATGAAGATAGTCCCCTTCACACAAGCTCATTTCGTGCTATGTTATATCCCACAGAATACATAATCATGCATATACATAGCTTTCAATATAATTTATTCTTTATCAAAATCATACTTTTGTAGCTTTTTAAAATAGGTGTCATAGCTTCATGAAAATATCTCATTTAATAGGAATAGTCCATCTACATAACTTTTCATATAGTGTGGGCATACTCCCCATCTTAACATCATCATTAGGGTCTTAAGTAACACTCATCATCATATCATCATAGCATCATCATCAAGTTTTAAGCACACAAAATCCTAAGTTTTAAGCATCAAAAAGTTTTGTATTTCAATAGAACATCACCAACCTTTGAGAAACCTCCTAAAATGGATGATCTAAAAATGATCCACCTATGATAGTGTTAGTGATAGCTTGGCTATTTTAATCCAGCGCTCGATAGAAGATCTCCACCAGTGATTCATCAACAATCATATGGTCAAGGATACTTCTTAAAAACTTTGTGAACCTCATCCATGTAGTACTGAGAGAATCACCAGGCAATTACTTAAAGTTGTTGATTTGGTTCTTCAACTTCAGCTTCTTTGACATCAGGAAGTACCTTTCCAAACAGGACTTCTGCAGTTCTGCCCAGTTGGTGATTGAACTATATGGGAGCTCGGCTAACCATAGTGTTACATTTCTTGTCCGAGATCATGGGAAGAGACGGAACCCAATGGTATTCATGGATAGATTCTGACTTCCCATCATGCTGTTGTAGATAAAAACAACATTGTGTAGATGGTTATGTGAATGCTCTAATGGTAGGCCCGTGAACAACTTATATTTTGCATCATTTGAAGTAACCCACTCGTAACGACAAACTTTGTATCATCTGGCAGTGAAGGTAACACAATAGCTCCACTGACATCCATCGCTATAGAATCAAGCTAATATTAATTCCATATATTAGTTGTGGCTTGAAGGTCTTGTGGTGGTGGATTAACATCCTCAAGTGAAGGTGGGTTGTTATTATCACTTTTGTTCAGTGTTGCATTCATTGCCTCATTTGCAACATTTTTTGGATTGTTTTGGGCCATTATCCTTAGCATCTTTTGGATCTCATGGTCAAATAGATCCAAGGGATTGCCTTGACTTAGAGTGTTGTGCATACACCATACTTGTATGCTAAAACAAAACAAAAATAACAAAAAATATAAAATGAGGGAAATAAGGATTAATTCTTGAATTACTCAAATTACAATAGTCTAAACTGTATTCCCGGCAACGACGCCAAAATCTTGATGTCACCCAAGCTACACCTTCTTTTTTAAGTTTAAAGTGGTCGTTGTCAAGATATATAACCTAACTGAGGTTAGAGTCGATTCCATAAGGAGTATGATAAACTCAAGGTAATTTTAAGAAAGTCGAGTTAATTAACCTTCTTATCTCACAAAAAAGGGGTTGTGTAATTTTGTAAAAAGATTAAACCTAAACTAGAGTGAGTATTGTGAAATCATTAGAAGAAGTAACTAGAGTATTGTGTTCCCCATGATATCCTCGCTCGGTGTTACCAGATAATTGTAATATTTTCTAGTGTGTAGCATGTAGAATGGTAAGTTAAGTTTACCAAACCCTTTGATCCAGGTGAGAGGTAAATTTCACTACGTGATTTGATCCATCCCCACAATATGATGTTACTAACTCTTACGTATTGTTCCAGTACAACCTTCCCTTGATCCAGTTTGGTTGATTAGACGAGAAAACATCAATCGAATCCTGTTAATTACTCTCTTTTTCCATTCATTACTACCTTGATCTAATCAGTAACAACTAGGCGAGTTCTAACATTGGTCACCCGTTAAAAATAAATCAAAATGAAGAGACATAATTAATACATACATGCACACTTTCCAAAAATTATGAATTATCAAATTTTACATTGTTAGTTCTTCATAGTTCCCACAACCCTAGTTGTGGATTTAGCTATACATGAACATTGTTAATGAAGAAATCATGTTAAATATTAGCATAATTAATCACTTACAATGATAAAATTAAGAACAAGAAAATCTCAATCTTCAAGAAATCACAATGTGTAAAACTGATGATAAAATCACCAAACAAGAGTTCTCCAAGTGTTTCTCTACTATTTTTCATTAATTGGTGCATCCTCCCTTCTAAAAAACCTAAACATCTATTTATAATAACTAGAATCCAAAATAAAAAATGAAATAGAAAAACTGCGTCAGCAGGCCCGTACAGGATTTCATTTGATGACTTTTTAGAAAATTCCAAAATCAGATCCTCAGGGTATGGAACCTCATCTACGACTCATATAAATTTTCACAGCTCGTATAACAACACATAGATATAACTTTAGAAAATAGGATCTTCACTGGATCCCAACTACGAAACCACTCTACGGCTCGTAGAAGTATCCACAGCCCATAGAGTGTCTCATACTCTCAAAAAGATGCAATTTATAGACTTCAACCCAAAATCATGCCAATTCTCTAATCCTACAAAATAAACATAAAAATACATCAAACTCACAAATATTTCTTTGAGAAAAATTCTAAATTTTAAGCATCAAAAGTGTTGTATTTTGGCAGAACATCAAATGTAACACCCTATAAGTTTAAAGTTGAGACTAAGGCAAAAAGTTAAAAATTTGGTCTCTACAATAAAACCACGAAACCTAAGTGTGGATTGTGGTTTAGTTCACGAATCTTACAAAGGCCTCGTGGATTTGGGATTTGGTCTTGGAAAAAAATTGAAGTCTAAAAAGAAAATATGAAAAGGATTACGGGTCATGTTATTGTTTACGATTCATAATATGTGATCGTAATTAGGGTTTTGGAGATTGAAAATTTGGTTAAGTATGGAAGGAAACTCTTATGGGTTTTTATGGCTCATGATCTATTCTATGGATCGTAGGATGGTTCATGATTTTGAGGCCTAAAATAATGGTTTTTGGATCTTGGTCTATGAACAACAGTACAAGTTGTGCTTCTTTTAATGGCCTATAAATGGGCATTCATTATTTGGTTTGGCCAATTCAATGAAGGGATTTTTGGTAAATTCCCATCTATTTTATTCCTAAACTATGTAGTTAAGCCTATGTAGTCCCCAAAATATGTGTATACTACCCCTTTACCCTTCATTCTAACTCTCTTAAGTCCCTTCTTCCTCAAGTTCAAGAGATGACCAAACCTAGGGTTTTAAGTTCTTCTTCTAAAATCAAGGTTCTTCCATAGTTCTTCTACTAAGGTAAGGTATGTGAGTTTCATCCATGGAGACCCAAAGTATTTTCTACTCCATTTCTTAATTTCAAGTATGTAATTATTCATGGATTTTCATATTATGATTTCAAATGTTTATATTATGAATTTATTGATATTAGTTAGCCTATATTATTATGAAATAATGTTTAATTTCATGGTAAGGATGTTATGTCTTGAACTCCTACATTATGGAAGTTAGGGTTTTAGAGATATTTGATGGGTTTCCTAAACTTTATTTTAAATTTATGGATTCTACTACCTATATACTATAAACTAAGTTGTTTTACTTAGAATTCATGAATTTATTTTATTTCTTTACAAGCCAATTTGAGGGTTATGAAGATTGTGATATGAGTTCCTTAAATTATCTTTTAAATTGATGCATCCTACTACTCTTATACGTGAATAGCTAGTAATTTCATGATTCCATAACTAATTGTGTTTTTTCCTTACTTATGGAATTTTGGGTTATAAAGTTGATGGAGGGTTGTTTGGTTTTACTTAAATTCATACTTCCTTTATTATTACTATATATGAATCAAGTCTAAATCACATGAATTTCATGGATTGGTGTATTGGCTCAGGCATCTTATTGATTTACAGTAATGGGTTTGTGAATGGGTTTATGGGTAAGTATGGGTTGTTTGTCATGGATGCATATGAGTATGTATATTTTCTTCAAGTCTCAAGATCTTAAAGCTAAGTTACATGTATTATTGCTTTGCATCATGAAATATCCCATGACGTGGTATGCTTCTAGAATGATATTGAGAAGTCAAGAATGAATGAATGATTGAAATGTGAATTCTCTCACCTAACTATGATTATGAGATGATGGTAGTCCATTAGTAGAGGCATAGACAAGATTTAAGAGTTATCCTTATAATGATGATTAATGTTCTAAATGCTTATGGGATAGGTTAGTAGAATACCTCTCCATATTAAATGACTCTATGATCCATGCTTATGATTATTCTATGAGAGTTTTACTTAGAACCGAGTGGAACATGAGATGAATGTGGAATCTCCCCATTAGAAGAGGCATGAGACTGTTAGTAGAATCCTATTGTCCCATAACCACATGTCACCATATGGAATAGAAGTCACTCATTAGTAGAGATTGATCTCCAGACCACCCGTTAGTAGAAGCTTGCTCAATAGTTAGCTTTAGTGGGTCCACTTAGGAATCTTAGGAGGTTACCTTAGAAAGTGATCTCCCCCTTTCTTCTAGTGTAGGAGAAATATCGAGACTCCATGGTTTAGCTCACATGGTTTATGTCAGTTAAAGGTTTCTCTAACATAAGTTATGGTCCCTTGTTACTCCAAAATGGTATTTCTCCTAAAGTTATATGACTATGTCTTCAAGTATGTAAAGTGGTCTCCATTATGATTACTAATGTTTCTTTCATAATAAAATGGCCTTTCATTTAAAGTGATGTATTGTTCACCCAAGGAAATTAAAATTTTAATTATACATAACAACATATGTTTTATCACAAATTAAAGTTTATGTGTC
This sequence comes from Solanum aculeatissimum, assembly GCA_038996855.1. NCBI lineage: Eukaryota > Viridiplantae > Streptophyta > Magnoliopsida > Solanales > Solanaceae > Solanum > Solanum aculeatissimum. The sequence goes on from JBCEWC010015131.1 coordinate 9,882, forward strand.
TTATCATGCATTCAAGTAAGGGTACGTTCTTTATTTCTCATATGCATTATCTCATGTTATATAGCTAAAGTAATGTGTCAAATGATCACATGTATGTATGTCCTCATGCTTCGAAGGTGTTTCTTCTATGATATATGATTTAAATCCCTAAAATTCATGTATGTATCAAGTTTATATGATCTCCTTATTCATGACCATGTTCATACATGCTCCGTACTAAGTCCTAAAGTTTCCTTTTGATGTTTAAATGATATTGGCTTGATTATGACTTACTAATGCCATCGTAAGTGTATGATCTTAATGTGAGACTTAGTATAAGTCATTTCATCATTGTTTCCATGTCATGCATTGCATACCTACATACTAGTACTTTCAAAGTATTGACACATACTCTATGCCTACATAATTTAACCATATAGGGACCGGTGTTCCTTAATATCCTCCATGTGGCTAGCTTTGGATCATTGAAGATGGGAGTTAGTGAGTCCTCTAGTTCGGGGATGAAATCATAGTTTTGTTTCTAGATTAAAGTATTAAAACATTTTAGTATTTTTGTTTTATAATTTTTTTTGCTACGATTGTATCTAAGGGTGAGCTTGAACATGTCTTAGCCCCCGTCAAGTCTATGTTAAAGTTATTGTTTGACAGATGTCATGGTTTTATCTTGTTCTTTAATCTCATTATGATTTATATTGTGGTCCTTATCCCCATTTCCCTTAGTTTTTCATCTTATCTTTATGTTGTTACCTATGATATGATTCATGAATACTAAGAGGTACCTTCGGGTTTCTCATTCGTCGTGTTAAGACTAGGTATGGTTCATTACATATAAATAGGTATAATAATCATGTTAGTAATCATAATCCAACCATTTGGAACGTCATCATAAAATCCATAGAAATCCATGCTTAAACTTTTAGAAAAGGGGAATTTGAGTTGGGTTTAAAGGATGAATCTAGTCCATTAATAAAGCCCTACATACCTCAAGTGAGAATTCCTAAATTTGAAAAAGAAAATTCTGGAAATTCCTTAGCCACACCTTCAAACCCTAGCTTCAATGGAGAGAATCCTTAGAGAGAGAACCTTTTAGAACTTTGGAGAGGGTTATGAGAGTGAATGAGTTAAAGTGAAATAGAAATAAGGTTTATAGAAACTAGGTCAGTTAAGTTATTTAGAAGAGTCATAATGGCGTAGTTTAGGAGTTAAACGGATTGAAAATGACCAAAAAGTCCTTCACTTAAAATATGTCAGACTCGTCTATGAAACCTCTTTTACGGGTCATAATCCACTCTATGAGTCGTGCTTGACCCTCGTGGAATACATTTCACAAAAATTCTAGCTTTTGGAAATTGCACCTTCAAAATCACAAACCAACAGGACAGTCTATAGTTCTATTTACGGACCATAAATTCCCTCGTGGAACCTTCCTAGACTTAGAAATTTTATTCTTCAAGGCCTCCTTCACGACCCAGTGTATGGGTTGAATTCCCATCCACGACTAGTAAATCCCTTCGTAATGTGACTTTTAGTAATAAAAAATTACTTTCTGGACTTCAACCACGAGATCTTTTTAGGACTTGTGGTCCAAGTCATGAATCGTAGATTGGTTCATAAAACCAGTCCTGCTCAGAATCTCTACAACTTTTCATTTTTCAAGTTTTTCAACATGTAGGGTGTTATATATCCACCACATTGTAGACCTCATCAATGAACTATTATGGATCTTCCTCCACCTTAGACCTATAGAACTCCAGAGGATTAATTTCTGCAAAATCTCACACTCTAGAAGCCGGAGTAGGAGCATTTGGAGAAGCAATAACTTGGTTGGCTTGGGTAGCCACAGCTTGAGCCAACATAGTGATAGCGACCCTAAACTCTTCATTAGTTACTTGGTTGGCTAGAGAATCTTGAGGAGCTTGAGGATCCAAAGGAGTTTTCTCGTAATTAGCATTAACTCCTTTTTGCAAAGGAGCACGTCGTGGAGGCATTCTCTAAATATTTCAAAGGATAAGCCTTAGAGGATAAGAGTCTTAGCTCACAACTTAAGGCACAACATAGGTCACAAATGAAGTGAAGATTTCTTAAACGTCTCATAGCCTCTTATTCATGGATGTGGCATGCTTTACACCTATGAATAAGACTCTACTAGACACGGCATGTTGGAATCCCTAAAATGCTTCAAACCATATGCTATGTTACCAAGTTTGTCCTGACCCAAACTTAGGGCCTAGTGATAACACGATAAATATGGAACCTAAAGGTGACCCATCCAAGCCTCTTGTTAATATAATAAGTATGCATAAGGTAAATAAGCATTGATATGAATAAGCAAGTGGAAACATAGTCATGAAAACAAGCTAAAACATGGGAATCAAGTCTTCCTATTAAAGGGAATTACACCAACATAGACCAAATCATACCTCTACATAACTAGATTTTAGTGGAGACTAGAACATGCCACTAACTCACCCTCAAGATAAGAAAGAAAGTACAAAAGTCTCAACATAGCATCATGAAGCAAGAAAGTAAAGGTTTGTCCCTGAAGCATGGAATTTACCAAGCCGTCTTCAATATGTAGAATCCAAGTCTAGCCGCAATAATAATGAGTTGTCTTGTTATCTATCCCTACATGGTTAGATCATGTTGGCAAAGAGTATGTGTCAGTACAGTTGAATATACTAAGTATGTAGGCATGCAATGCATCAAAGCAATATCATAACATAATAGCAATATGCATATATATATCAATAGAATAAGAACAAGAGATGAATGATCCATACATATTTAAAATCACGGATGAAAGCATTTAAGAATATTTCATAACCTAGCATACATATATATGTGGAAATAGGACCATAACCGACAATAAAATCAAATGAACTATTACATGGAATCTCAATGTTGCCTCTACACCGGAAAAAGAGTATTCTACTTAACAAGGTAGACTATACCCCATCCTATGGGCTCAACACCAACACGTCGAATGTCATGTGTGGATCCACTAACTTAATACCTTATAGGAGAACATAATCATAATCCTACGGTGGCATATATAAGACAAAAGGATTTATATAAGTACCCTTGGGGATAGTCCCCCTCACTCAAGCTCATTTGTTGCTAAGTTGAACTCCACGGAATTCATAATCATGCAATATACATAGACATTATCATAGTTCATAATTCATCAAAATCATACTTTCATAGCTTGTAAAATAAATATCATAATCTCATAAATCATTTCATAGAATAAGAATAGTCCATCTACATGACTTCAAAAAGTGTGGGTGTACTCCCCATATTTTCATCTTACATAAAAATTAGGGTCTTAGATCACTCTCATAATCATGATCATAAGCATACTTTCATACTTGGAATCGTATTCATGAAAACATTACTTAACATGGGAAATTAGCAAAACTATGGTTTTATGAATAATTAAAGTTAAAATCATAAAATTTAATAAAAATTATGCGAGATCAATGCAATTAGAGTCAATTCAAATCATAAATAAAGGAACCCATATCAACTTCATAAGCCCTTATCAATATACACTTGAAATCCCTTGAAAACCAATTGAAAAACATGCAATCCATGTAAATCATCATAATTTGTATATAATAGAGTACTTAAATAATGTAATAATCATAATTCAAGCATTTAAACAGAAATCATGAAAATCCATAGAACCATGCTTAAACTTGGAAGAAAAGTGAGTTTGAATTTGGAATCCATGGATGAAAGTAGTCCATGGATAAAGTCCTACATACCTTGAGGAAGAAGCTTAAGAAATCTAGAAGAACTTGACCATGAATCCTTGGAAGAATTGTAGCCCTTGTGTTTTAATGATGGAATCCATTTGAGAGAATCGACTTAGGACTTATTTAGGGAATTTGGGAGTGAATGAGGTTGAAAGAGATTTAACCTGATTTAAGGTGGTTAGGGGTGATTATGGAATCAAATGAACTATTACATGGAATCTCAATTTGCATTTGGCCACTTAAACTCAACCCGTGGCTACCAAAAATCAACCATGGCTTGTAGTACATCATAGAATGC
>JBCEWC010015132.1:0-12452 GCA_038996855.1 Solanum aculeatissimum
GAGAGGTAGGAGGGAGGGAGGGGGTTCCTGGTTAATCGTGTGCCACTAATTCTCGAAGAAATATTATGAGTCATGAATAATGGTAATAATAAATTATTTGTTATATCTATAATTAAACCTTTTTAAAACATAAGAAATTACATCAAATAATTTTGAAATTGATGATTTTAAAATATTTTTTCTTTATTTTATGGGCGAACCTGTAACGTCAAAAATTCTTCCCACGTAGCAAAATTTACTAAAACTTAAAGTTCCACTCATGGGGCTGGTAAAGTTTAAAATTCAAGATCATCCATTTTCATGACAATTCTTGTAAATCACCTCTTAAAACATAGAATTTGTAATCTTAAAATGAATCAATTACCTGCCATAACAGATAAAAAAATGACATGATAATACCATTTTCTTTTATATTGGAGGGTATAAATTCTTTTTCACGCAATTAATCAACTAAAAGACGATTTCATGCTTAATAAAAGATCTCGAAGATTAAGGTCTTGGATTCAAGTCATGAGTACGAAAAAACTCTTAATAAAAACCCACTTTCACCCAAAGAAGACCCTACGTAATACAAATTCGAGTTAGTCAAACTCATGCAGGGACCTGACCTACATCGAATAAATAAAAAACCCTAAAAGATACAACAAATTGTGAAGTTGATTACCATAATTCTTGTAAATCACCTCTTAAAACATAGAATTTGTAATCTTAAAATAAATCAATTATCTGCCACACAACAGATAAGAATGACATGACAATATCATTTTCTTTTATATTGGAGAGTATAGTTTTTTTTAACGCAATTAAATTAACTAAAAAATAGTTCCTCCCTTATTCAAAGATCTTGAAATTCGAAGTTCTGAGTATGAAAAATCCTCAATAAAAGACCCTTTCACCCATATAAGATCCTAGGCAACACAAATCTAAATTAATCAAACTCGTACGAATATCAGACACCAGATTCAAAACTCACTAAAAGATACAATAAATTGTGAAGTTGATTACCATAATTAGTGATGGTTTTGTGAATGAAGGGACTAATTCTAGGCCAAATCAAGTCATGTGAGAAATTGATAGGCTTGGATATAGCTTCTTCACTCATCTTCTTCATCTCTTTCATATCCCCATACAACAACTTGTAAGAATTTCCTTTGAAACCTTGTTGTCTTAGACATTTCTCCAATTTTTTTGGTTTGAACCAAACATAATTCAAGATTCTCCATGCCCATCTCAATAAAAAGATAATTGCAAATGAAAATATTGCAATTGTTAAGTTGTAATATGATATCTCCATATTAAAAGACCTTATTTTACACTCACTAGTATTTTTATTTATTATATATATACACATTACAAATTAAATAGAGGTTGATGATAAGAAAGAGACTTTTTAATAAATTAATTAAAAACCTTAGTGACCAAGAAAAATTTAGGCCTTGGTGATCAAGAAATTAATTATAGTGAAATAAAATCAACACACGTCTTTGAAAATTTTAAGAAAAATCTATATTATATTGCATGTCTTTTTTTTTCTTCTATGGATCTAGATTATTTGACTTGTCTACTCTTATAATTATAGGGTGTGTTTGTCAGAAAACATTCCTCCTTTTCATGATAAAGTCAGAATATTCATTTAACGAACTAGCTAAATAAAATTTAACATTTATTATACATTAAAAAATAATATTAACTATATATAATTAATGTAATTTTTTATGGAAGAAGATTTGGATGAAACTCTGACACCGATATGGTTCCGCCTCTACTTCATTTTTACCCCAACCACCCCACATACATTCCTTCTTCACCTTTTATATATAGTATTTGTCTAAATTATATATAAATATTTTTAAGATAATAATTTTTATTTATCATAGAAAAAAAATTTAAAGAAGAAATAACTTAATTTTCTGATAAATAATTTTTCTTCCTACCAAACACGCCCTTAAAAAATATATTTTACTCTTGAACATAGATAATTGAAGCAAAAGCAACCACGGAACCAGAAAGTCTGCTAAGCCATTTATTTAAATAAAAAATAAAATGAAAGAATCGTCAAGCTACTCGACCAGATATGTCAATTTGATTCCGAAAAATATTTTTATGAGTCTCATATAATAAAGAAAAAGAAGCAGTCAATTCAAACAGACATATTGATGGAGAGTTGGCTGCTTATTCGCATTTCTTAATAAAATAAAATAGTTATCACTCTCGAGAATATATGAAAATTGATGAATTCTTTTGAAGATATCAATATTTTATATATTTCTCGAATGTGAAATATGCTAAGCTCATAAGCTGACAAAAATTTTTATTTTTATTTTTCGTTTACATAGAGTTTCTTGGAATTCAACTTTGGAATGGTAAATAATCCAGGGACATTATATTACTTTTGAAACAAAGTATGAGCCTATGAGGTAATATAATGAAGTTTGTTTAATGAAAAATTAAATCACTTTTGTTGTTACTATACACTATAAGTTTCTTATGTTAAAATAATTCAACATTTTTTAATATTTATATACAAATAGTTTACTTACTTACCATAGTGATGACATTTTATAAAATGTATACATTATAAATATGGATAATAAAGATATATAGCCAACACTAAAATCAAGACATATATCAGTAAATTCAAAATAGAAAAATATGTTAAATTGAGCTATCATGTACCTATGTATGTTGATATATATATATATATATATATATATATAAAGGGCAAGTTCGGTGCACTAAAGTTTCCGCTATGCACAGGGTCCGAGCAAAGGCTCAACCACAAGAGTCTATTGTACACAACCTTATCTTGCATTTCTGCCAGAGGCTATTTTCAAGGCTTGAACCCCTAACCTCCTGGTCACACGGCAACAACTTTACCAATTATTTCAAGGCTCCCTTCCAGTATATATATATATATATTGAAATTATCGAGGTATGAGTCAACTGACCAGAAACCACAATTATAGAAAGAAAAGAATAGTGATTATTCTTATTGAATTGAGATGTTTCCCATCAAGTAGCATTCAAAATCACACAACATAATAATATTTATTGAAGTATAGGATCTATTACAAGAAAAACATGTTCACTCATATAGTTGATGATTACAATGATATAAATCAAACAACAAGTTCCAAATGATCATTTCTTACAACTTGTACAAAATTAAATGAGCACCATATTGAGGTTGAAGCAATAGTGGATGAGGAGCATGAGCATAAGATGGAGAAAGTTCAAATGCATAGTGTTTTAAAATCATGGCTATTGCCATTTTTGCCTCTAACATAGCAAAGTTTTGTCCAATGCATATTCTTGGCCCCCAACTAAATGGAAAAAACACAAGTTGTCCTTTTGTTGCTTTGGCTACTCCATCACTAAATCTCTTAGGGTTGAACTCCATTGCATCATCTCCCCATATTGTAGTATCATGATGCAACAAAATTGTTCCCAACATAAGTTGCACCCCAGAGGGTAAATACAAATTCCCTAGCTTTGTGTCTTTGGTTACCACTCTATTGATAAAATATCCTGATGGATACAATCTTAAGACCTCATTCAAGATCATAGTCACCTATTAAAAGAAAAAGAGTACAACATCAAGACAATATAGTGTTTTTGTCTTTTGATGGATATGGATACAAAGAAAAATAAGTAATATGTAAGGTAAGTGAAGAGTCAAATACTATGTTAAGAGTATCTTTAGGTTGACTTAGCAAAGCACCATGCAAATGCATGACGACCTGGCATAGAGTTTAAAAAAGAACAGAAGAATATTGAAATTTATATATGATTTAAAACAAGTTTGTGTGGGGTTATAAATCATCTCACTATCACTAAGGATAAATTGAAAATTTTCGAAGTTAAAATATTTGTAAATATAGAAAGGTGACATGCATCGACTGATGACTAAGAAAGAGTGTCACATATATTGTGATATATAGAGTGTCAAAGTTACATAAATAGCTACTTTTATAGGCTAGTATTTCAAAGTTGGCCACTTTCTAAAATTTGAGTACTTACCACTTTTAGTTGATTTAACTTGTCATAGTCAAATTCATCACTTTCAAACACTTGTACAACTTCTTCTCTAGCTCTTTCTTGCCAAATAGGATATTTGCACAATAAAATCATTGTCCACACAAGTAAAGCTGAAGTAGTCTCTTGTCCAGCAAGATAAAATAATTTACATTCTTCAATCACCTCATCAATGCTCATACCAAATTTCTTATGTCCATGTTGTTGGATTTCTTGTAAATTGGATGCCAATAGTATACTCAATAAGTCATCATTTGTTTCTCCATCTTCAATCATCCTCATTCTTTTCTTGATGATTCCCATTATCAATGTTCCTACGTCATTGAAGATTGCCTTCATCCTTCTATTTGTTTTTGTTGGTACAAACCTATGGTTAATTCAAGAAATTTAAGTAATATGAAGTTGCAACCAAGAAACTACTCGAGGAAATGATCTTCTATGCTCACTTATAATTTGAATAAAAGAAAATGCCATGTGTTATTTTTTGTTGATCTACTTTAAAAAAAGTTATATAACTAAAATAGCATTTATAATGGACTAAAATCAGTCGAAAGATTCGTAATTTATGAACAAGTAATTTGTAAACGACCCTCTTTATATTTCTCTTGCAACTTGTGAACCTTTTAGACCATCGTTCTAAATCTTATAAGAAAATGTTAAAACACAATCTAAAATATTTGTAAGTCGAAAATGTTAGACAACATTCTAATGTCTTGTCTATAATGTGGAGTAATATATGAAGTTATTGTACCTCCATCCTGGGAGGTATATTGAGCGTGCTACTTGTAAAAGTAGTTTCATTTGTTCTTTTTGAAGTTCAAAAATCTTTTTTCCTTCTTCATAACTACTGCCAAATGCAGTTCTAGAAATTGCGTCACTTGTCAAAGTTTGAAGATATGGCCACACATCTATCTCTGTTCCTTCTTTCGAAATAATTTCCTTCCATTTGTTCAACATCTCCGAAGAAGTCAATTGGAATGCAGGAAGCATATGCTACATATTACACATCAGATGAAATCAAAATAAATAGCAGAGGCGAATTTAAAATCTAAAGTCAAAATGATCCAAAATAAATAATAATTTTTTATATGCATATGTTGAATTCTTTTTATGTATGTACACAAAAATAGAGGTGTACATACTTTAAAGTTTACAAATTCCTACAATGATCTCAAGTGATAATATAAAATAATAATCGAGTTCAGAATCAATTATTTATAAATATTTTTTTTAGATTTCTAAGTATAAATACAAAGTAAGAACAAATTGAAAGTGGTTGTGTTCACATGAACCCATTTGAACTTAATGTATTTTTTTGAATTCTAGGATGGCAACGTCGAGTGTTAGTAATTGGATTATAAATTTAATCTTTACATACTTATTGAACTTCTTAACACACATACATGATTTGAGTCAAACTATCGAATTTTGTTAAATTCGTATCCTAAAAGGTACCTCCGTCATTATATCTACATACAATCGAAAGAAAAAGAAATATATTTAATTCAATATCCTGAATTCACCCTATATCTGATCCACCTCTAATTGATAACGCTGAAAGATCAAATGAGCTTTAGGTTATATAATAAGACATTCAACCTTAACTATCCACACTTATAGATCAGAATTAATGTCTCACACAATAAATGGGGTCTAACTCTCATTATCATATTTCCCCTTCCCCTCCACCTATCCCTAATATAATAACATTAAGTAAGTCAACAATAAACTACAAAAAGAATACCTTCAATTTGTCCAAGTGAAATGCAGGATTGATAAGTCTTCTATGTTTTGCCCATTTATCAGCTTCATAGCCAGCAAGACCATTTGCTGCCAACCTAGTTAATGCATTGCCAGGAGGCTTTTGATAAATGTAATTCTTTGTTAGCACTTCCCTTATAAGTTCAGGATCCACAATAACCACTGCTGGTCTTGGCCCATACCAAGCAAAACAATTCTTACCTACAAAAGTGCCACCACTTCTTCTATTATTTTAGTTCAAATTCTATCGAGGTCCGACGATATAAAAAATATTTACACAATCAAGTTACTTATATGATTATTATAAGTGAATTATTAAGAGGAAAATAGCACTTGTACAACGAAAGAAAAACTGTTTATAAGCAACTATCTCCTTTATTTTTAAATTTTAACGCGTGTTTGATAAAATCAGAGTGTTTTGTGTGTATATACTATGATGGTGTCAAGGAGGAAGACACAGTGCTTTAGTGAAAAATACTACTCAGTTACTTCTTGATACTATTAGGGTGTATATATACTCTAATGGCATCAAGGAGGAACACATAATGCTTCAGTGAAAAGACTGTTCAATTACTGGTGGATACTATGAGAGCATATATATATAGATGTACACACACATTGATGGTATCAAGGATGAAGAGTAGTTCAGTGAAAACATTACTCATTTACTCCTTCATAGTATTAGAGTATATTATACTCCGATAGTATTAAAAAAAACAAGGGGACAATTAGATTATTATGATAAGTATCAACCCCCTCCCCCCCCCTCCAAAATTCCAACATAATGTCCTAAAAACAATATACTTTTTATAAACTACATAATCTGATTCATAAACTTCAAATTCTACCACGTAATATATTAGTAGTTGGGATTTTGAATACATACCATAATTATTGATGGTTTTGTTTAAGAAGGGCATAACTCTAGGCCAAATCATGTCATGTGAGAAATCAATAGGCTTTGACAAAGCTTCTTTTCCCATTTTCATCATTTCTCTCACATCCCCAAACAAAAACTTGTAAGAATTCCCCTTGAAACCTTGTTGTCTTAGGCATTTCTCCAACTTTTTTGGTTTTAACCAAATCCAATTCAAGATTCTCCATGCCCATCTCAATACCAAGATAATTGCACATGAAAATAATACAAGATTTAAGTTGTAATGATTATATGGTATCTCCATTATCATAGGCTTTATTTGATAGCTAGCTCTTTGTTCTTAGTACTATTATATATACACTTGTATAAAACAAGTGGATAATTAAGAAATTGCTTGACACAAATGAAATGACATTTAGTTGATGTAACATTTTGGTATAAATAAGTGTTTATGTATCTTTCTTTTTATTACAATTCAAAGTCAAATGGAAAGAGTCACCCTTTTACAATACTTGGTTGCTAAGTTTTGGATAAGAATATAAAAGTCAAAAGTGGTTAACATATAAAATGATATTTTCACCCTTATTCTATAGTGAAAGAAAGACTATAAATATTAAGTTATATCCTCTATAAGACTACAAATTACAGCTTAATATATATTTAGGGACAATTATAGTGCAGGGCCCTTAGGTCAAACTAATTATAAGAAAAATGATTATTCATTATATACGCATATATAATCAACGTATATTTCATGTATAATTAAGATATATTCAGTTTTTGAGTATAGTGGTTGAAGGGTTCAGAATCAAATTTTATATACTATATTTTAATTTTTCAAACACAAAACAATACTTTTTGTTTTTTCATATAACATATTTGGAAATTAAATTAAATAACCAAACATGATTAAAACGTGGTTGAGATTTTTCATCACATTTTTTTATTTTATGTCTTGTATATAAGTAATTAAATTATGAAAGTGAAAAATAATTAAGGAGAGAAGAAATCTGAAAAGAAGGATTGACCACACAGTCAAAAGAGGAATCTCTTTTATTTATTCACGCGATACGATTTGCTTTGATACAATTTAAAAAAAAATAAAAAAATTGTGATTTAAAATTATTTATAAATATTTATATCATTGAAAATTATTTCATTTTTTTTTAGTATGGTGACATTTTTTTCAAAATAAACTAATTAAAATGAAAAGAGTGCCACAAAAAATGAAACCGAGGGGGGCGGGGGAGTCTATTGCACCTTTCTTATTAGAACTTACCCTCAAATTTCATTCTTAATCAGAGGTCTTAATTCGAGTCTTTACTATGAAAAAAAATATTATATATTAAAGAGTGTTTTCTCTTTAAATAGGTCTTATGCAATACAAATCTAAATTAATCGAGATCGTAGTATAAATATATACTAGACATCGAATTAGAATTTTAAAAAAAAAATTATTATTGAAGTGAACTCTTGTATATATTTGGTTTGGTTTGAATTACTTGTCGATAGTGGATAATTGATTATGCATAGTACATTTTTGTTTTGATCATCTCATGCATGTATTGTACATAAATTCGATATTGTATTATATTGTACTAGGTAATTAGTTCGCGTTTTGCGCGGTGATAAGTAATTTAATTAAGTTTATATATCTTAATATTAAAATTAATAAAATACGCTAAAATAGCATTATAAATATATCTGAAGAACTTTTATTAATTTAATATTGTTAAACTCCTAGTTATCTTGAATACTCATTGACCGTTATGCTTACTGACTTAAAAGAATTGTTGTTGTAAGTTTAAAAGAGAATAAATGTTTTCAATACTCACTATTTCTAGTGTTCCAAGTTGTTGGTTTGTTGCTATTTTGGGGGAAAATACTACTAATTTATATTGTATTTAATTATATTATATTGAAAGCAAATAATTTTTCACATCTAATGATTGTAACTTTTTCGAAAGGTTATAACTTTTTTAAGGAGTTGTAACTTTTTTGAAGAGCTGTGACTTTTTCGAAGGATTATGATTTTTCCAAAGTGTTGTGTCATATTTGAAAGGTTGTGATTTTTTCTGAAAGATTGTGATTTTTTTCGAAGGGTTTTGACCTTTTCCGAAGGGTTGTGACTTTTTCAAATAATTGTGACTTTTCTTAAGAGTTGTGACTTTTTCAAAAGGTTGTGACTTTTATAAAAAGGTTACTATAATACCCCAACGTAAAAATTAATTTAGTATATATTTTAAATTTTATTTAATTATATTATATTATACTGAAAGCAGATAATTTTTCACGTTAAAAGATTGTGACTTTTTCAAAAGTTTGTGATTTTTCCAAGGAGTAGTGACTTTTTTTGAAGCGTTGTGACTTTTTCGAATGGTTGTTACTTTTACAAAGAGTTGTGAGTTTTCCAAAGAGTTGTCATTTTTACGAAAAAGTGTGACTTTTTCGGAGAGTTGTGACTTTTACAAAGGGTTGTCACTTTTTCGAAAGATTGTGACTTTTTCAAAGGGTTGTGACTTTTTCGAAAGGTTGTGACTTTTTCGAAGGGTTGTGACTTTTCTCAAAAAATTGTGACTTATTCGAAAAGTTGTGACTTTTTCGAATGGTTGTGGCTTTTTCAAAGGGTTATGACTTTTTTGAAAGGTTATGATTTTTTTAAGGGTTGTAGTTTTTTTCAAAGGGTTGTGATTTTTGAATGGTTTTGACTTTTACAAAGTGTCATGACTTTTTCAAGGAGTTGTGACTTTTACCAAAAAGAGTGACTTTTTCGAAGAGTTGTGACTTTTACAAAGGGTTGTGACTTTTTCGAATAAGGAGTTGTGACTTTTTCAAATAGTTGTGACTTTTACAAAGGATTCTGACTTTTTCAAAGAGTTGTCATTTTTACGAAAAAGTGTGACTTTTTCGAAGAGTTGTGACTTTTTCGAATGATTTTGATTTTTACAAAGGGTTGTGACTTTTCTGAAGGCTTGTGACTTTTTTAAAAAATTGTGACTTTTTCGAAAAGTTGTGGCTTTTTCGAATGACTGTGAATTTTTTAGAGGGTTATGACTTTTTTGAAGGATTATGACTTTTTTAAGGGTTGTAGTTTTTTTCGAATGGTTGTGATTTTTCTGAATGGTTGTGACTTTTTTGAATGGTTACGATAGGCTATAGTATTGTTTAATCAGAAATGATGTCTTTTGAGTTTTTTAACTTCTGTTGGACTATTTAATTGATTTTTAAAATGTTGAATTATATTTAAAAAAATAAGAATTATGTGAGAGCGTCACATAGGTGAGCCTTACATATTTTTATATATATATATATATGGTATAATTATTTTAATCGTGAAAATATTATAATCGTTTTCTATCGTTATATAATGCTACATATCAATAATTTGAAAGACAAAAAGTAATTTTTGGCAAAGCACCTATCCAAAAAGTTCAATCATTTTGTGCGTGTTAGTCAATAATTTTTTTGGTGAATTGATTTTCGAATATGTTTTTTTGCAAAATTTTTACATGACACTCCATGATGACTTGAGGAATAGTACGTAGAGCCTCAGCATGATCCATACTAATTTCTTGAATCAATAATGATTCGTCTACTGAATGATAGGCTTAAAAAAATTTGATCGTGATTTTTCCAAAGAGTTGTGACTTTTTCGAAGGGTTGTGACTTTTTCGAAGACTTGCGACTTTTTTGAAAATTGTGCCTTTTACAAAGGGTTGTGACTTTTCTCAAAAAATTGTGACTTTTTCGAAAAGTTGTGACTTTTTCGAATGGTTGTGACTTTTTCAAAGGGTTATGACTTTTTTGAAGGGTTATGATTTTTTTAAGGGTTGTAGTTTTTTTCGAAGGGTTGTGATTTTTGAATGGTTTTGACTTTTACAAAGTGTTGTGACTTTTTCAAGGAGTTGTGACTTTTACCAAAAAGAGTGAATTTTTCGAAGAGTTGTGACTTTTACAAAGGGTTGTGACTTTTCCGACGGGTTGTGATTTTTTCGAATAAGGAGTTGTGACTTTTACGAAAAGATATGACTTTTTCGAAGATTTGTGACTTTTTCAAATAGTTGTGACTTTTACAAAGGGTTCTGACTTTTTCAAAGAGTTGTCACTTTTACGAAAAAGAGTGACTTTTTCGAAGAGTTGTGACTTTTTCGAATGATTTTGATTTTTACAAAGGGTTGTGACTTTTCTGAAGGCTTGTGACTTTTTAAAAAAATTGTGACTTTTTCGAAAAGTTGTGGTTTTTCGGAATGACTGCGAATTTTTTAGAGGGTTATGACTTTTTTGAAGGATTATGACTTTTTTAAGGGTTGTAGTTTTTTCGAATGGTTGTAATTTTTCTGAATGGTTGTGACTTTTTCGAATGGTTACGATAGGCTATAGTATTGTTTAATCAGAAATGACGTCTTTTAAGTTTTTTTAACTTCTGTTGGACTATTTAATTGATTTTTAAAATGTTGAATTATATATATATATATAAAAAAGAATTATGTGAGAGCGTCACATAGGCAGGCCTTACATATTCTTTTTTATATATATGATATAATTATATTAATCGTGAATATATTATAATCATTTTCTATCGTTATATAATACTACATATCAATAATTTGAAATACAAAAAGTAATTTTTGACAAATCACCTATCCAAAAAATTCAATCATTTTGTGTGTGTTAGTCAATGAATTTTTCGGTGAATTGATTTTCGAATATGTTTTTTTACAAATTTTTTACATGACACTCCATAATGACTTAAGGAATAGTACGTAGAGCCTCAGCATGATCCATACTAATTTTTTGAATCATATTGATTCGTCTATTAGATGATAGGTTTAAAAAAATTTGAAAGTTGAATCTGTTACGATTTGGAAGGGCTTGATTAGCCTAGTAGAATAAGGTAACCTATTAATTATGGGATCCTAAATAAATCTTTCTTTATTTTTTTCTTATTTGACGTAACAACATTAAAGTCATCAATGTGTATCACCAAAGTAACATATGTATTCGTGTTTCTCTAAAAAGAGGGATTTTTGTAAATATGAAAAAAGTCTAGATAAATTGAAATTTGCTTTTAACACTATAAGATTTATGTAAGTTATACTATAATAAGATATATTCAGTTTTTGAGTATAACGTAATGTATATTCAGTGTATAACACATATATAGTCAATGCATACTTTCTATGACTTTTAACAAGTTATATTGTATAATCATTTATATTTTCTATGATTTTATATACTATATTTTAATTTTTCAAACACAAATCAATATTTTTTGTTTTTTCATCAACATATTTGGAAATTAAATTAAATAACCAAACATGATTAAAATGTGGTTGAGATTTTTCATCACATTTTTTAATTTTATATAAGTAATTAAATAATGAAAGTGAAAAATAATTGAGGAGAGAAGAAATGTGAAAAGAAGAATTGACTACACAGTCAAAAGAGGAATCTAAGTACAAATGATGCATCATCTCTTTTATTTATTCACGTGGCACGATTTGCTTTGATACGATTTTTTTAAAAATAAAATAAAATTTGTGATCTAAAATTATTAATAGATATTTATATGATTAAAAATTATTTCATTTTTTTTTTAGTATGGTGACATTTTTTTCGAAATAGACTAATTAAAATGAAAAGAATGCCACAAAAAATGAAATGGAGGGAAGAGGGTGGGGGGGGGGGGGGGGTTTTTGTTTCCCCTTTCTTCTTCGAACTTCCTCTTTAATTTCATTCTTCATCCGAGGTCTTAATTTAAGTCTTTCATCTTAAAAAA
>JBCEWC010015133.1:0-13935 GCA_038996855.1 Solanum aculeatissimum
AAGAGGTTGACCTCCTTGCTTCTCTCATGGTACACTCCTCTTCCCGCCGAGCCCCTTTTCTCCTCGGTCCACAGAGATAAAATGTAGGACTGGTGCCAACAGTTCATCACGAAAGAAAGGACTCACTAAGTTGGGATGACTAACTAATACTAATCTAATATAATAGTCTAATATATCTAATATAATGAAAAATACTAATATAATAGAAAAGAATTGTCTTACGCAATCGATCGGATTAGATAGATATCCCTTCAACATAGGTCATCGAAAGAATCTCGGAGACCCACCAAAGTACGAAAGCCAGGATCTTTCAGAAAATGGATTCCTATTCAAAGAGTGCATCATGAGAGAAATCCTTCAATTGCATAAAAGAAAGAAAAGGCTTGAATTGTGGCCATTGAGAAAATGAGAAGTTAGGTGTATGATAGAAAATGTTGAAAAATATGGGCTTGAGGTGAGAAAAGAAAGTAGAACGAGGATAAAGTAAACTTTTGAGGGTTAAGTCACTTTGTGTCCAAAATGTACCTACCCGTCCCTAAGACAACATTATAAGTCATTAGCAAGTCCTTGTCATAGATGTTTTCTTTTAAAGTACTATGTTATTTGTTATTTTATACTTTAATCATGTAAAATGAATCCTAATTAAGATTAAGATAAGCATACATGGTTGACTTCATTTTACACCTTGTTTGGATGGTTGTTACATGTTGTATTATATTGTTAGTTTAATTACAATATTTATTTTGATTGTTACTTCAATTTTATTGTACTGTATCGTTTAATTTCATTGTTAGGTAATGACATAAAGTCTTATTTTGTGTACCGATCAATTCAGTGTGATTGCATCATTATCGTAATATTTTTTCTCATTTTGTCTTTACTTATTACTTAATAATTTTATTTTTTCTTTTGCCTTACCTTTTGCATAGTAACTCGATCCCATACTTTTTTATATGATATTATTTAAATTATTGATGTGTGACCAAGGTGCAGTATGATATAAGGTTTCAGGCGAATCCAATAACTTTTGCATAGACCTAATATTTATACTAAAAAATTAAACACAAAGATGTACAAAACCTGCACACGAACCCACAAGCAAAGAATGTTGGACGGTTCAGTGATATATGTGTAGCCAACAAGATTCTTATTTCGAGGGATGTGCGTTTGAAACCCATTGAAATCATTATGTTGCTTTATTTTGACTTAATATGCTCTCTGCCTAATTATTTTTTTTAAAAAAAACTTTGTTAGTCTTTTACTCTCACAATTTTCATTCAATTTTGCGTATGTTTTACTTTCCTCTTATAAGTTTGATTCAACTATTTTGATACATCAATTTTTTTTAAATAATTAAAATATATCAAAAAATTGATAATTGAAAAAAAGTGTCATATTCTAAAACAACATCTGACTATTGATTTCTTTTTTAACACTCAAAAAATTCTTATACCCAAAATTTGATTTTCGAAAAAGTTAGGGTTCCAATTTTTATTATCAATTTCATTGTTACTGCTCCTTGTCGGAGTTCAAATCTTTGCCCCCAAATATATACGATATACTTTTCCTAGTTCCTCATTGATTCTCCCTTTCCTTCATTTTCTAAAGTTATTTGACTTTACATTATGTAAAAATTTATTCAAAATATAATTTTTAATTTTTGATTATAAGATTGTTCCACATATTGATAATTAATTATATTAATTAAATTATTGCATTGACATAGATCAAATTGTAATGAAAAAGAATACGAGTATTATAAGAAACAAATTAAGAAAATTGCTTTGGGACAAATACTCAACAATAGTGAATTGACTTGAGAAAGATAGAAGAAGACTAATTCATTCGTGAACCAAATCAATTGGATGGGGTTACAGTGATCCAATTAATATTTATACGAACAAAATAATCAAGTAGAAACAACTAGAATTTTCAACTGAAGCACGTGTCAGTCATACGACCTAACTAACTCAACTAATCAATTCTACCAACTCTAACTAACTTTCGAAATTGATATAATTAAAAGTTGAAATATAATTACTAATATTATAATTAAGATCGTATCAACACTATCTCCATTAAATAATCCTTATCTTCAATGATTAAATTGAAAATATTATTTCTGCAAAACATAAAAGTCATATCAAGAAGAGTCTTCAGGTGCAACATTGAACCATTTGACAAGAATTTGGGAAACAACGCAATTATTCCTTGAAATCATACGTCTATCAAGCACAACTTCAGGATCCAACAAACCATGACTTGAATCATTATGAACAATGAGTTATAACTAAATTGTTGCACTTAGGCATGTAAAAATCACTTCCTTCTTAGAATTATTTTGATTCGTACGAATGAAATGAAAAATGAAATTTCACCAAGATTAAATAAAATGAGCATTGAATATTCATTGTCCATGAGAATATCATTTGTGCAGCCCATAACTAGCCAAGATTTCTCTACTGCAAATTCAAAGCTCGAGCTTAATGCATTTTATCTGGCATTCACAACCAAACCACTTACTTCATTATTCAATTTTATAGTTTGAGATTGATTGATTATCCTAAAAGGAGTGTAACGAAGTAAAGACTCTCTATAATATTGAAGATAGCACGATAAACGAGTTTTCTTTCTCAAAATAACAATTTGAAATATGTTACAATGGTAGCTTAGGGCTTGACTTCATCACTATTTTCACTAGGCTTTCCTATTTTTCAATTGATTTTGGCATCTCTAAAGTTTTTTGTACTCCAAAAAATTTCTTGCAAATCCTCAAATGTGTCTCATTTGACTATTTTAACATAGAAAATTCTTGACCATCGACATCTACATGGAATTCTAACATTTTATCAAACAGATGAGGAGCATCTTTAACTATCTCGTGCTCCACATTCACATCATTCCTTTTTTTATGACGTATTAGTACTCATAGAAAAATCATTGGAGAAAATAAAAATATACATGTGGAAGTAAAGCTACAAAAATCTTAGAGAGGAATTTAGAGCTTATATATGAAAAACCTCATCATTATCTTTTACACCATACTCATAAAACTATTCTTCATTTCTTATTGGTTTTAACTTCAAAGAAGATTTTGATATTTGAGAAACATTGGGACATAAAGTTTTTTAAATTCTTTTCTTGCTTAACAGTTTCTTATTCTAGCTCAATTTTCGCCAAGTCAATTAAGGTGCCTTTCTAGTGATGCAAATAATCCTTTAAATCAATACTATCTGAGCCCAAAGATTCAATTTTTATGATTTTTGTTGTTCCTCAATAGATTTTTGTAAAGTCTTTGCCCGTTTCACTAAAAACGATTTTACAACTATTAATGATCAACCTTTTGGTACATCTAACTAAAAGAAAACAAGCATTATCTTCAACTCATCAAAGTAATGTCATGCCTCCATGTCAGTTCGGGCATGAATTTCTCAACACAATCAATGCCTTGTTGGTAGTTATCAATGTTTCACTGGAATTATTAAAATTGAGTTTCTTCATCTATGTCGTTCTTTAACATCCAATAATTGGTTGGTTCTAATACCATTGATACGAATCAAATTATAATTAAAAAGAATATGAATATTTTAAGGAACAAATTAAGAGAAATGCTCCTGAACAAACACTCAATAATGGTGAACTGGCTTGAAAAATAGAGAGGAAGACTAATTCTTTCATGTCCAAATCAACTGGATAAGAATTACAACGATTCAACTGATATTTGTAGTGTACCAATAAAATAGTCAAGCAAAAACATTTACGATTTTCAACTGAAGCATGTCCCAGTCACGTGACCTAACTAGCTCAATTAACCAACTCTAACTAACTTTCAGAATTGGTATAATTAGAAATTAAAGTATACTTACTGATTAATTACTATTAAGATCGTATCATGTTTGCTTCATGAACTCAACTTTCATAATTAGTAATACATTTGCTTTAGGCCTCAAAGTTATTCACGGTGAATTTAATAATTTTAGTTTCACTTAAAGTAATATTAATAATTATAGAAAAAATGCTCAAAATTTGTATAAAAGACAAGAAGAAATTTTTTAGAACTTTGAATAGTATTTGAATGTGTATCTAATGATGGGATTATTTTTCTTTTTCAAAATATGAAAACATGCCAAATGCAATTGTAATGATAATGCTTATATTTATATAGTGCTCAAGGAGTTTGTCGTTTTTTAAAACATACTAAATATTGATATTTTTGTTTATTTATTTGACAATTAATATATTAGCTTGAGATTATTGACAAGTTTTAAAACTTAAAACTTGTAAACGTTAAAATTTAGTTCTGCTTTTGTGTGTAACATAATGTATCAATAAAAAATGATACGATTAATTCTAATGTGATATTCATTAAAATAATATAATGTAATACATTATGAAATAATAATGTCGAGAAGCATAATTGTTGTCGATATTTTTGTTGGAAAAGAAGAGGGAAAAGGCGGATCAAGATTTGTGGTTTGGAAAATCAAATTACCTTTCCATAAATAGATCCAAGAGACGGCCTGAGTTTTAGTCATTTTCGTATTTCCACGAAACCCTTTCAGTTTCCGGTCTTTTCACTATTCACTACACTTTAGTAGGTCCATTTCTGTTTCCAAGGGTTTCCTCCAAGGGTTCAACTTTTCCCCTCAAAAGTTCTACCATGGAAACGCCTTCTTCCCAGCCCAAAAGGCGTGGCAGACCAAAGGGTTCTTCTAGTAAATCCAAAGACGAAAGAGAAAAGGAACCTCACAGTACCGGCAGGATGAGAGGTAGCAGTGACAAGAGAGCTGCTGCTGTCGACGAGGAATATGTTCAATGGAAGTCACTCGTTGCCGTGCTCTATGACTGGTTCGCTAATCACAATCTCGTTTGGCCTTCCCTCTCTTGCAGGTATACATGTCTTTTTTTTTCCTTTTGACAAGCATATTTGGTATGTTGTACATTCCTAGAACCTCTGCTTTTCCGTTAGGTGCGTTTGGAGTCCTAGTCATGTATATTCAATGTATGCTGGAGGCCGTTTTGCTGGGGTTTGCAATGATGTTTGATTGCTTTAGGTCTAGGATTTGAAAGCGTTTGCTCTTTGGTTCATCTTGGCTGGTGCTATTCAATGCATATGAGGGTTATTTGTGAAGAAATTCACATGTTGGCTTGATGTTTGTGCTACTCGTTTTCCCTTTTTTCAATTGTGAAGGTATTAATTTGGAATCTGGTTGTAAGAGTAGGCTCAGTGTTATTAAAAGGAAATAAAAGGCAAAAGAAAAAAAAAAAGTGAGAAGGGAGAAGAAAAGTACACATTTCTTTGAAGTGAAGCATATGCAACTTATGAAAAATTATAAGATTGCAAACATAGATGAATTTGGTCCTATAATGCAGTGTGGTCAAAAGTGCGCCTAATGTGCGCTTAAGACCTGAAGTGAGGCTCAAAATACATTGAGCGCCTTGCCTCATTTAATGTGAACTTGAATGTCATCATTGAGGCTCTAAGACAAAACTTTCCTTGTGAAATAAGTGTTTCCTAAAGAGGCGACACTAAACAATTGCCATTTCTAAAAAAAAAAAACAAATTCTTTGTCCGCATATTTATTATCACGCTTAAATTTTTTTGTCTCGGACTCTCTCTCTCTTTCATATGTATATATAACGAAAATTCTATTTGCACCTTCTTTCATTAAAGCATGCTTTATTTGCACTATGCGTTTAAAGCTGCAATGGACCCTAGAACTTTTTTGTGACTTTTGTTTTTGTTGATAAAACTACTATAATGATTAAATTTCAATAAGAATAACTAATTTCAAGTTTGTTTGATCATCGAGAAATCACTTAGGGCCAGTGTCGTGAAAGACGATCGCCTTGTCGCCAATGGCGAGAGGCGAGGCAAAGAGACCCTTCATCGACCTTTAGCTTTGTGGCGAGGGGATCTTCAAAAGGTGACGCCATAGCGACAATGGCGACAAAGGCAAGAGTTGAGAAAGGCGTCGCCTTTTGTATTTTAGTTAAAAAATCGACTAATTTAGAGTGTTTTAAAAGTTGAAAGGTAATTTTAGGGTTTTCATTTCAAATTTGCACAATTGCACTCTTAGACTTTGACTGCAACTCCAACCAAATGACCTGACTAGACTTCTCCAGTGACTAGCCAAACTTTTTTGGAGACTCCAAAGTCCAATCAATGCGCGCGCGTTTCTTCTTTTTTCTTCAAACTTCATCATGTGGTTTTTCTTTTTCTCCTTCTTCCTCAGACTTTAGAGTTACTTCTACCTTTTTTTCCCCTCACTATTGACTTTTATTTTTTTTTCTCATTCAAGTTCTAGAATTTTGGTATCTACTATCTATTTTCAGTTTTTGAATTTAGAAATATTTGCTAGTATGTTATTGAGATTTTGATTTTTTATATATGCAATTAAATATTTTAATTTCTTGGTGTTAATTGATGCCGTACTTCAAAAAGGCGAGCGCCTTGCCACTGGCATCGCCTTGTGGCGAGGCAGACCGTTGTCGCCTTTCGCCGTCAAAAACACTGCTTAGGGCAGTGTTGCATGAGTCGGAACTTGGTGGATGATGTGTCTGCCCTCTACCTTTCTCCACCTAAAGGCTTTTGTTTGCAGAGGTTCAAGTTTGTAAAGTGCATTTAACCCATATTTCATGCGGTGCATTATTATCTCTAGACGAGAGCCGTGGTGGCATAACTAATTTCAAGTTTTCAACATCTAATATACAATAATTCAGGTTTAGTCCTGCTCCTTTTTGATGAGGTTAAAAGAATCAATCATTTCACATTAGGTTCATTTTGTGTATCATTGTTTGTAACAAACTTCTCAAAAGCACGTGATTTTGCCTATGAATCCCTAACCTCTCATGTCACATTGCTTTCCTCAATAACACTGTCTAGGCCATTGTTGAACTGTCACCTGTAGTGGATAGTAGGTAGTTTTTCTTTTGTTGATAAAGTAAAATTTAAGAGAGTAGTAATCTGGATATTTGCTGAACTTCTCCGAGTAAATAATTTATATGACATAGATCCTCTGTTTGATTTCTTTTTTTGCTGGGAAGTTTCTTCAGTAGAATTATTCCTTATTCATTCAAAAATAAATAGGCCTATTACATACCTAAATACATGATGCCACTCGTTACTGAAGTGTTCATACTCAAGGTTGACTTTATGAACATAATTGATAGATGTTTGGACTTGGGTTAGAAGATGGATTTTGTTTTTGGTGGCTCATGCTTCAATTATTTGAACCACTTTGTTTGATAAGAACTATGTGTTGCTGCATATTGTTTGCTAGGCATTGATAATGCTTTGACCTAGGAGATATGGCAGCTCATTCAGTAGATTGTTCTGTTTTAGATTTCCTTTTGAGTTTTGGCTTGCTGATTTCACTGACTTGGCTTTAATGTACCTCTATATCTATCAAGAAGGCTACAATTTTTCATGAACGGTTTAAAATAATGAATTTACTGATAAAAGTTATTGGTATCTGGTTTCTTAAGATGAGATGGATTTTGAGGCAACAGTTGCTACAAATTTGTAAAATAGGGTAATGATGTAGATTGTAGTTAATTGCTTTCAAAATTTCTAAAGTATTGCTTACAACAACAACAATATACCCAGTGGAATTCCACAAGTGGGGTCTGGGGAGGATAAAATGTACGCAAACCTTACCACTACCTTATAGAGATAGGGTGACTGTTTCTGGAAGATCCTCGTCTAAAAAATATCAAGCCCCATAAGCAGAAGATGCTAGATATGGAAAAAAAAGAAAAAGAAAAATGACTAAAATGGAAAGCAAATGTGGAAACACAATCTACTGCTTATTAGAGGTCCAGTGAAGTGTGATATTTGACTAATTTTAACTCTGGGGTTAATTCAATTAATTCTTAGTTGAACTGCTCATTTTTGGAAGTTTTCGCAAATCCATTAAAGTAATGACTCTACCTGTAGGGGTAAAATTGTCCACTAATATTTATGGTGAAACCCTTATTTATGTATCTCTTTTTCTCTTGGCCTCCCACATCTGCCTCCCCTATCATTTGTGCATTTGCAAGTAATTTCAGGTTCTTGTCTTTCGTGCTGTCTTTCTATAGATGTACTCTTTCTCTTTTCATTCTGTAGTTGCTAATGGCATTTTCTTCTTCTAAGCTGACGTCCGTGCTTTCCTCTATGTTGTTTTATTTGACAACAACTTGAAGGTTATGAATTATAAACCCTTGTCAGCAATGATTTTTTTCTTGATATGTAGTCATATCATCTTTATCTTCATCTTCTGATCTTAGTTCCTTTTTCTTTGATATACGAATTGTTATACGCAATTACCGAATTGGATTTAATTTTTATTGTTCATTGGTCGGTTGGTTTAGGGCTCAAGGGCCGTTTCCTCTAAAAGTTTTTGTTAGATCTTTCCAAAGTAGTCAATCTTTTGCTTCTATCGGTAGATTCTATTTTTAGCTTCACTTAGATGTGTTTATGGTTTTTCTTAACAAGTTGGCCTGGTTTATTTTGACAATTGATTTTTCAAAATCAAATACATATCATTTTCCAATAGTTCTATGGTTTTTGTCTAACTAGCAACAAAATTTAACTAGCAACAAAATTCATTTAACAGGGATTTGAACTTTTTCCTTTCCGTAGTGTCAAATGAAAATATTTTTGAGGCTTCATTTTGGAAGTATCCAGAAGAAACCCCTAAGATTTTCTAGAAGTTGCGATCGTGATTAGATCATTGCAAACGTGAAGAAATACCCGTGCTAGACTAGATGGAAAACTAGCAAAATGCATCAAGTCTAAAAGTCCTAAAGGGACCCTTGGGATCATCCAGAACCCTATCAAGACAAACCGATCATACTACTAGATTGAAAATGATATTTTGGACCTGATGGAACTTTATCGAACTTCTTGAGATCTGAACCAATTGTCCAAGTAACTCAAAAATCACCTTCCAGAATTAACAAAACTGTTAGAATTCAATTCCAGGCTCATTTTTATCAAATGTTGACTTTGGTAAACTATTTCCTTCCAAAACAAAAAACTCATACAAATCTCGTCCAAACGCCTTAGAAAATTGTGCCACCATTACTCAGTATAGGCCACAAATACTATACCAAAGCTACGGGAAGGGGTAAAACAAGCAAAACACACTGAAATCGTAAAACGGCTGTGAGGGCCGTTACACTAGTCAAACATTGCCACATAAAAAGGGGGAGAAGATTTTTTTCCCAATTATATCCTTCTGTCTGTTTTTATTCGAACCAATTAGAATTTACAAAGTTAAATGAAGTTTGTTTTCCTTTCCCTTTTTTTTAAAGTTTACATTATGTTTCAATTCTGAGAATGGTGTTTAGTAGTTTCCTCATGTTATTAGTTTGTAAATTTCATAAAAATAAGTTGATGAAAACAAGCAAAAAGGTTAATGACTACATGCAAAAAGAACAAAGATTGTTCAAATTATTCGTTGTAAATGGTCAATTTAGGATGATTAGAGGTCACTTTGATGTTGTATAAAAGAATATTTTTGTCTCGTGCAAAGTATTTTGTATGAAGGCTCTATAATTTCTTCATCTGTATTATGTAATTAGGCCATACTTTCCCTGGTATTTTTCTCATATCATACTAGGAAGTGGTTGTATCCCCGCAACGATCCAAGAGCATGAAATAATCATAGCTCCTATACTATCATTTTTTGTCTTTTTATCTTACTAAGGTTTCCTATATCTATTGTTTGTCTTCTTTGGGCCGTTATATTTGAGCCGATGGTCTTTCGGAAACAATCTCTCTATCTCCATGAGGTAGTGGTAAGGTCTGTATACACTTAACCCTCCCCAGACCCCACTTGTGGGATTTCACCGGGTATTATGTTGTTGTTATCTTACTAAGGTTTTGCGATGATATATCCACTTTGAGCCATTAAAATTTTTGTTGGTACTTGCTTCTGTTTGTTGTAAAGATTTCATGCATCGACCAATCAATATGCTAAGAGCAGTAAGTGGCAATGAAGAAAAAAGAAACTGGGCTCTTAGGGGATCAAGTAGTGAAGATGGGAAGTCTATTAGCGAGTATGGTGAGGACTATCTGATATGGAAGTCTAATATCGCTGTGCTGTATGATTGGTTCACTAATCATAACAATTCATGGCCTTCTCAATCTTGCCGGTATTATGAATTTCTTTCTTCATTTGCAATAAACTGTAGTTTTATCATGCTGTAGTAATGATGAAGATGATAGTTCATTTTATTTTTTCGCTTTCTCAGGCATGTAGTTGATCTCATGAAACTGAATATTTGCTTATGTTATTTGTATGTATAGTTACAGGTGAACAATTAGATATCACAAATTTTGGCAACAAAAGTTAAATCTGATATGCCTACTGTTAAAGCTTAGGCAAGTAATGTAATAAAACTTTTTTTTTTTGGATTTGCACCGGGTGTCCGAGTCCTTTAGAGCCCCGACTAATCCCGGGGGTGCACAGGCCCTCGGCAAGGAGTTTCCCGCAAGTGCAGTAATGTAATAAAACTTTATACGTAAGTTTTGTAGTTTAGAAATGGAAAACTAATCTTTAAAACTTAGAAGATAGATACTAATTTGGTATACGACTTTGTGATGCCTTTTGATTGTTCCCTTTCCTACTTAACATGAAAATCTCTTTAGGAGAATCTCGTAACTCTTTGACCAAGATCTGAATTCAAGGTAGCAGGTGGTGGAATTTCCGAGGTGCTTTATAAAAAGTTAATTTGTATCCTTTAAATCAAGATTTGAATTCCCCAAAGAAGCGAAAAAAAGATTTGAATAATAATCATCTGGGTGATTGTTTTGTTTAGGAGGTATATTCTGGATGATAAGTAGGACACATGCGTATGTATTTATGAGTATATTATATCTGTACTTCCACATGGTGGTCAAATACTATGTATGGGGTAGAGTACATGCATCTTGCACATGGTTAAACACTATATATGGGATGTCCTTTCTACTTTTGAGCTAGTTGGTTTCATGGTTTATTATATTTTGGTCATGTTGTTTAAGTTCTGATCTTAAATTAAGCAACTGGGTTGTTTTGTATATGGTATGTGATTTTTTTTTGGTGTGTGTGTGAGATAGAGAGAGAGAGAGAGAGAGAGAGAGAAAGATGTGGCTATTATTTCTATGTGATTGTTATCGACAGAACTCTTTGGCCTTGCATTTATGTGTTTAAGGAAGTGGATAGCAATCCGGTTTTTGTATTAGCATTTGAAAATTTAATGTCGCTGTCTCACTGTGATCTTGGCTTCATCAAGTTGTTTGGTCTTAACATTGATCAGTCATATTAATGGTTATGTCTTTGGCAACAGGTGGGGTCCAATAGTTGAGCAGGGTTCTTTGAAAAACCGCCAGCGACTCTACCTTTCTGAACAGGCAAGTTTGCATTGCACATGATTATTGTTTTCTGATTGATATTTTTCAGCATTCCTGTGTATTCTACGTTGATATCCCAAAAGATTTACCATATCATCAAGTTGTAGAAGTGTACTCTTTCCTAAATGAAAAAAGTTAATCTTAGGTGTAGGTGATCTATGTGTTGTATTTTTTCTTCTCTTCTTGGGCTTGAGGAAACCTACTCACCCTCCTTTAACAAAATCTCTTTTATTATAAAATTAATATCAATTATTTACTTGTCTTGGGGTATATAATCCTTGACATTCTCATACATAGATACTTGGGAGTTCTTTTGGTTTGTGGAGACGTTTGAGTGGAAAAGGTTTTGATTAGATCTTGTCTTATGTTGACAAGAGAAGATAGCTCAAGTGGAACCTAAGGTTGTTGGTTCGAGTATCATATAAAGAAAGATCTTGTCTGTGGTTTGGTGGATCATGTGATGAGTATGCTTAGAAATATGACTTAGAATTTGTTTGGATTTACGTATTTTAGGTCCTTTTAAGCCAAAATACCATTTATGCACTTTTATAGTATGTAGGTAAAATAAAAGAGTGTTTTTAAGCACTTGTTTCTTAGCCAAAAAGGTAAAAATAATCCAAAACTTTTAACTTATGACTTTTGGCTTATAAGGTCATCCTCTTATTGTGGTCTTAGATTGTCTATTATGCCCCTGAGTTGTACTAAATTATCATCCCTACTAAGGGATTTGCAGTTCCATATTAAAGGTGGAAATAAAATCCATGGGCAAAGTATAAAAATACTTTTAGGAAACATCTTTCTTCCTTGTATCCTCCCAAAGCATACCCCAACAGTTCTCTTTTTGCTGTATTTTAGATTTTGATCTTCCATTCTAAACTTTTTGATATCTTTTGTGTTGTATACTTGTTCCACAGGCTCTACTTCTTTACTTAATCATGTGTGTTGTTAATTTTGTTTCTTCTATCATCTTTAAAAGTAGATATATACTATTCTCACATTTTTTATAACAGGTTCTCTAACATATGTTTGTTGATGACATAATTCTCTTACATAGGCAGATGGTGCTATTATAAAGCTTTCTATCCCTATCTGACCCCTAGTATGATGAGCCAAGTGCGCTATAGAGATTGGCAATCCCATTTAGAATAATCCCATTTTAGCCATCTCATGAAAAATCCATCTTGATTCTCTTGCTAACACCATAATTAAGTGCTATTCAATGCAGCCTTGAGTTTCCACCATTTAACTACTTGATTAATACTTTTTTATGCACATTCCAAGGGTATCTTCTGCCCAATATGTCACAGACAATTGATATTGATTAATTAAGGAGTACCTCTTGTACATTGAGAAGCTTTTTTATTTTTCACATGGTATCAAAGTCTCTTTGACCTTTATTGGCTCAAATAGCTTTCCTTGCCAATAAGCAGTATTTGTTATACCTAGATTTGATTATTGCATCTTCACTTTGTCTCTGGCTCATGAGCCATTGTCCGGTTCAAGGTTGACTCCATTCTTAAGGGGCAAGTCTGGAGCTAGTAAATTTTAGAAGGGTATGGGATTGGTCCTAATGCATGACCCTTAACAACTATATAGTGGCATGCTTTGTGTCGGTCTAGTTGATCCTCTTTTTGAGTTTCTTCTATTTTATCCTATATCAGTTATACTGACCTAACATGCCATAGAGTATTGATTGTGTTTATAGTATAAAGAATAAAATAATTGCAAATAAGAGAATAAGAAATTAGGTAAAGCAAGATTAATGCTTCAAGCCAACTTTACTTTGTGATCATGTTACAGTTCTGCGGATTTTTCTTTTGAATTTGAGTACATTTTCGAGATCTAGGTCTCTGCTTTGGTGGTTTGACTGTGCAGTTTTTTAATGGCTTTATTCTCACTGTGCATTTTCGCTAATGTTGCAAAACAAATGAATACCTTTTTTCTTAAAAAGCAGTAAAGTAATAGCATATATGGACTGAAATTCATCCATATCTTTTTTATAAGAATATCAGTATTGATTATCCAATTTGATGTCAATTGCTTGATCTGTGAACAGGTTATTTGTAGAAATTTATAGGTATTAGTAAGAATTGAGTTGTTTGTATTTTAGTCTTTTTTTAACAAGCAGCTATTTCTATATTGTTTCTTGTGACCTTAAATTTAGAAATATCAGATCGAAGAGTTCAAATTTGAAGTAGCATCCTCAAAAATACTTTTGACTTGAGGAGTTTAGAGGTGTGCTTTGACGTACTGCAGGCCAGAGTTCCTGATCAGTCCTGAGCTGTTAGGACTCAGGAGCCTGGGATGTGATTAACTGGTTCAAGTTTCCCTAGGGTTCGCGCCAGCTCCTGCCCACTGCAGAGTAGGGGTTGGGGCTAGTTTTAGTGACCGAGGCTTGGGCGGCTTCGTGGGCTGACCAGGTCCTCTGATACTGGATTGTGGCTCGATGGCAGGAATCATACGGATTCGAGGATTGAAAGATTGTCCAGGAGCTAGCTCGAGGATACAATCAATGGAGATGATTAGAATAAGAAGGAATTAGAGAGAAGAAG
>JBCEWC010015134.1:0-13933 GCA_038996855.1 Solanum aculeatissimum
GATAAGTACAGGTTGTATGTTGGTTCTCTCGGGCCTAGAGGGCACCGAGTGCCTGTCCGTCTTTGTAGAGTTGGAGGTGTGACAACACCTCTTGAATACGGGGAAGAAATATGATTGCACCAGCAATTCCCAATCTATTTCCAAACACAGAATGGACCCTCAGAACTAATCTAGAAAAAATATTATACAAACCAAATATATATCCATATCAGAAACAATGATCTGGGTTAAACAGAATAATTAGAAATAAATTTCTAGGCCAGCTTGCCACAATTACCAATTTAATTCATATAAACTAGTTTAAAACTCAAAATAATAAAACTACCCTCGACAACTCCAAACAATATTACGAGACCATTTCTAGAGTTAGTTTCACCATCCAGAACTACTGGAACTATCAGCATTTTGATCCAAGCTTCCAAACTCCCAATGTTGACCAAAGTCAAACTTTGGTTCTAGAAAGAACTAAAAACACAACTTCTTATTTTAACTTCAAATTCAATTATGTAACTTCTCATAGACAAGTTTCAATGTTCTGGAGCTAATGGAATTACCGAATATCTAATTCAACAATCAAAACTAGGAATTGTATAGAAACTCACTTTTTCACGACTTAAGCTACCAAAAATGCCATAACTCATATTTTTCATTTTAAAAACTCAGGATTTCAGTTCTAACAATATAGATAGTTCAAAATAGGCCTAAAGCAACTTATGAAAGGGCAAAAAAGTAATTTTCATAGATAAGCTCAAAAATGACCAACCAGGTCATTACATACTATGAGTTCACAACTACTAAAAAATATCAATCAGACCTATAACACGAATTCTAACACCTAAAACAAGTAAACTAACTACCTAACCCAAATTACAATAAATTAAACTAGAATTTATATTGGCCAGCTCAATCTAAAGAAAGGGAAACCATAGCCTACCTGTAGGGCAATCACACGTATGCTACTTCACTTAGTCGGAGCCTTCCCCTTCCGTATGTCCTTCGAACACTGCTACACTGCCAAAAACAAACTAACAATATTTCAATGATTGTTTAGACACTAAAATCACGAGAAAAGTGAAGGACCAATTTTTGGGCCTAAAATGGGAAGTATGGGACTCACATCTAAAATTTCAAAATTAACCCCCAAAACTTGTCCAAAATCATATCCTCAACTCAATTAATAATGTAGTAACTAAATTTTGGTCGAAAATCATCACAAAGGAACAAATAATCAGAATTCAAAAACTAAACTAAAATGTCAAGAAATGGCAACAACTATAGGTGGTAAAATTACTAGAAATAAACCCTGAATCCCAAAAACAATCACTCCATGGTGATCCTCACAAAAAACTACCCAAATAGAGCCAAGAATTGCTCAAAATGGACAATCATAGCCCAAGAAATCAAAACTAAAGTTACCCCAAAATTTACTCTAAAAATGCACAGAATCAGCAAGGATATTGTGAATTTTACCTAACACATAGTCTTATCTCAACTTTCTGACATTGCCAATTTGTAGCCAACAAAATTTCTTTGAACTTGGACCCGTTAATCACACAATTTATCCTTAAAATGCTCAAGTTATTATCTAGAGATGTTTTGCACACTTGTTGAAACTTGTCTTATGATCATGATGAACACTATTCCATGATTGAGGAGCAAAAAATTAAAGACCTCCATGATCGCAAAAGGTTCGTCTATGGTTGTGAAGGTCTAGCAAGCTGGACTTCTGCAATAATGGGCATGACTCTGCGTTCGCGATGGTCTAAAGAACCTAACCTCTACTATCATGACCCATGGTGTGCGTTCGCGAAGGTCTAGGGACCGAACATCCATGATTACAATCCCTAGCCTACATTTGTGAAGGTATGGGTCACCTACACCAAAAAACCAACTGAAAAGCTAAGTTTTCCAATTCTGATATTACTAATGGGCACCTAAATTCATTTGATAGTGCGTATGCGCAAACAAGCTATGCTCCCCTACAAAAATCAACATTCTAGATTCAATAGTGCAATTGAATTTTTTATACGAGATTGTTTCGACTAAATGCGAGCCTCACTACCACGATCATTTTTACAAAATTTCTACTGAGGGGCTCGAAATGAGCCTGCAATCCTTAAGAACTAAATGATGGATCATTGTACACCAAATCCAACATTCAAAAACTAACTACACTATAATAATTATCATTTCGACACGTTTTATAAAAATGTTGACCAACGTCAACTGTTGGCCAATTCAAAGGGTTAAAATGCAAAATTAGGCACAAACTGAGATGAAAAACCTCGATTCTTGACCCGACCATGTTTCTAGCCTCATTTTCTATTTCATATCTACTGGAACTATAAAAATTTCATTCTGAGGTAGTTTACCTATATTTTGTGCAAAAAACAAATAAGGTTTCTAAGGTATAAGGCCATCTAAAATATAAAAAACTATAGAACTCCCTAACAAATGATCAGGCAACCATCCTACCAGTGGAAAATTGATATGCTGCCAAAGTACAACACTTTTAATGCTTGAAATTAAGATTTTGTGTGTTCTCAAAGCGATGTTAGTAGATTTGATGTTTGTTTTTGTTTGTTTTTGCAGGATTTCAATATTGGCATAGTTCTGAACATGAGATGCAGTTTTTGTACTAAAGAGGCGGTTTACAAGACCCTCTAGGGGTCATGGGTCATTCCATGAGTCGTAGAGGGGGTCTCGTTTGTTCGTCCAGTAAGGGGTGTAGAAGTGAAGTCCACTCTACGAGACCTGAGCACAAGTTGTGGACCAACATACAGATCGTAGAGTGAGCTCGTGAACTAAGGCAGCTGAAAGTGAAGAGTCTCAGAAAGTGGCTCAGACGAGGCCCTTTATGGGTCGTGGATGACTTCATGACTAGTGAAGGAGGTTTTGTGCCCATCTCTAGTAGCTTAAAATCCTTTCATGATACCCCGACTCACGGGCCGTGAACTGTCATACGCATCATAATGAAGGCTCATAACCAGTGCAAACACAGTTGTCCTATTTTGTTTTGACTTTTTATTTCTAGTACTATTAATAGTTTATTAGGTTTTTTTATGAATATATAGAAGAGAAACGGTCAGAAAATGAGAGAAAAAATACTTTTAAACGTCTTTTGTGATTTTTAATTAATTCAAGTTTACAATTCCATTGAGTTTCCAGATTTTTTTCATCAGTTCTTGTTGCATAAGTTATTTAATTATGTATTTTGCCTACATGATCTTTGCTGACACGATAAGGATGTGTGGCTAAGTCCACAACTAGGGTTGTGGGAACTATGATGCACTAGCAAAGTAAAACCGGATTACTTGTAATTTCTTGAATGATTAGGATGCATTAATTAACTTCTTTAAATTAAATGAATTTTAACAAAGGCCTATGTTAGAAATCGCCTAGTATCACCTGCCCGATCCAGGAGGTGACAAATAGGAAAAGAAGTAATTAACAGAGGTTGATTGACTATTTCTCAATAAATCGGGCTACTAGGGGTAGTAGTGTTTGTTTCGGATGAAAAGTGAGGGTTAGTAACAACACATCACAAAGATTGATCCAGTAATGTGATGAAATTCACCTAGATGCCCGATCAAGAATTTAGGAGAACTTAACTCACCGTCCCGCTCCTATACACCAAATAAGAGTTGTGAGTATTCAAAAACACTTAGCTAGGAAGTCATGAGGAACTCGTCACCCTAGTTACTTTCTCTACTGGTTTCAAACAAAATCTGCTATTGTAGTTAGAATTTACTTTTATCGCAAATTCTCCCTTTTCACATTTTAATCATTTTTATTTTTTCTTTTTTTGGGAGATACTAGCGTACATCTAGTCAAGTTACTGAACATGTGCTAATCTAGGGTCTACCTTATTCCTTGTAGGACCGACCCTAACCAAGTTAGGTTTAAATACTTGTACAATTGCTTCAAAACCTCTTAGTAGAGGTGGGTGCTAAGCGTAAGCACAGATTCGGCATAGCATTTAATGGCGTAGTTGTCAGGGAATACAGCTAGACTTTATTAGGACAGTGTAATTTGATTGATTGATATGTATTTCCCTAATTTTACTTTTTTGTTATTTTTTTTCTGATACAGGGTTCAGGTGATCGGTGCATGTCAACAACCAGAAGTTGAGGCACTCCCTTGATTCCTTTTGATCCTAATATTGAGCAAACTAAAAGGCGAATGGCCCGCCAACCCAGTAATGATATGGAGAATGCAGCAAATGTTGCATTTAATCCTAATGAAGACAACCCGCCAATAGTCATCCTATAGCCGGAAGGACTCTGAGCCACAGCAAATTATTGGAATCAATATCGACTCAACACGATGGTTGTGGAAGTCACTGGGGCAATAGTACTACCTCCATTTCCAAATGACATGAAGTTTGTTTTCTCAAGTGGGTTATTGCAAATGCTTCAGAACTGTGAGCTATTCATAGGACTACTATCTGAGGATCCGCCCAATCATCTGCACAATGTTGTCTTTGTTTGTACGAGTGTAATGGGAAACCAGAATCTCTCCATGGATGTTGTTGGGCTCTGTGTATTCCCATTGTCTCTTACAGGCAATGTAACATCTTGGTTGGCTGAGCTCCCACATAGTTCCATCATTAGATGGTATGAACTGCAGACAACCTTTTTGGAGAGCTATTTCCCCATCTCCAAAAAACTCAAGTTGAAATAGGAAATAAACAACTTCAAACAGTTGTCTGGCGACTCTATCGGTACTACTTTGGAGTGGTTTTCAAAGTTTTTGAGACGGGTTCTTGACCACAAGATCGTGGATAAGTCTCTGGTTGAAATCTTCTATAGAGCCCTTGATGAAAATAGTCAAGTAGTTGTTGACACCATCATGGGCGATTTGTTTATAGATCACACTTTCTAGGGATTTCTAAGCGACTAGAGAGGGTGGGCAAGACAAATCGTGCATGGGACACCCGGGATAAGGCCACAACATGGAGTTCAATCACCGTGACTGCTACTCTGGTACGAGCACAGGTTAGTGAAAAGGTGATGCAAGAGCTCGCATGAATCAGTACCAATGTAGAATTGTTGATGAAGTAGAATGCTGAGAAGGTAAATGTAGTTGCTCATCAGCCAGTCCGGGCAACTATGTATGAGGAGCCCTACTTTGAAGATGAGACTTGTTTTGTGGTAAAACAGATAGGGGGTTTCTGGCCTAATGCCCAGGGGTTCAATCAGGACTACTGACGCCAAGGGTAGGGAAACCAAGGTCAGAACTTTGGTTGTGAGCAGCCTATAACAATAATAATAAGAATGATTTTTATGATCGAAATAGAGATCAGGAGAGAGATGTTGAGTGGGGTCATAGGGATGGTTATAGAAGCGACACTAATGTCCCACCCCAAAATCATAATGCTAAAGCCGGTTCATCTAGGGTCGAGGAGATGTTCGAGAGGTTGATAAAAAAAGGCTGATGCACAGGATGAGACACTGAGGGGGATGAAGTCTAACATCTCTAGTATAAACTAGAAGATCAAGTCTCATTCCATGGAAATTAAGCAGCTTGAGCAGCAGTTTGGTAAAATCTCAACCCAACTCAACCAATGCCAAAAGGGTACCTTGCCTAGCAATACTGTCCAAAACCCAAAGAATGAAGGATAGTGTATGGTAATCAGTACACGCAGTGGTAAGCAGACCACTGCCCACTAATGCCTGCAGCCGAGGAAGATTGTCATGATGAGGGCATTGTGGATGAGTGAGAAAATAGGAAATATCGGTATGCGGACTGAGAGTAGCAATGCAGCGCCAGCATTGTCAAAACCCATCCCTCTTCGTCCTCCCACTTTCCCTCAAAGATTAAAGAAACAAGAGGAGGAAGGGAAGTTCAAATATTTTCTTTCCATGTTAAAGAAGTTGTCCATCAACATTCCACTGATCGAGGCATTAGAGAAGATGCCCGGGTATGCTAAATTTATGAAGGACCTGGTGACAAAGAAGTGCACCATTAGTCATGATCTCTCACACAAGCTCCAACACTGCAGTGCTATCTCTATGCAATCCTTGGTGCAAAAGAGAGAAAACCCCGGTGCATTCACCATTCCTTGTACTATAGGGGATATAGAATTCACAAAGGCATTGTATGATATTGGTGCCAGCATTAACTTAATGCCCCTTGTGATCTTTAAGAAGCTCAACCTGGAAGCCCTCACACAGACTAGCATGTGACTCTTAATGATTGACCGCACAGTGAGAAGCCAGTAGGGATCTTTCATGATGTCCTCGTTAAAGTAGACAGGTTTATATTCCCCGTGGACTAAATAATATTGGACTGTGAAGTCGACTTTGACGTCTCAATCATCTTGGGAAGGCCCTTCTTGGCCATTGGGCGGGCCTTGGTGAATATGGAGTCCGGCCTTCTCAAGTTCAGATTGAACGATGAAGAAGTCACCTTCAACGTCTGCAGATCCATGAAAAGGCCTGATGATCTTAAGATGGAAGTTTGGGTTATTGATGAAGTCTTAGTAATCAGACAGCCCGCGTCGTACCGCGACATTAAATCAGTCGTTGCTTGGGAGGCAACCCAAGATATTTTTGTAATAATTTTAGTGTAGTGTTAGTTTTTAGCATTAGATATTAGATTAGGCTAGGTTTTTGTATTTTTAGATAGTGAAGTTTGGATAATGGACTAGAATTGTATAGGGTAATAGTGTATTTATGCAGGTTTTGCAGGTACCAGACCAAGTTAGCCAAACTTAAGTGGAAAAGAAGCAAAACTGGAGTCCACGACATATTCCACGGGTCGTGCTGCATTGCACGACCCGTATACCATCTCGTGGAAGCCTCCAGTAAGCAAGGACAATAGGAACCTCACTCCATGATCTGTATGTAGAACTACGGGTCGTGGATTGGGTTCGTGGACCCCAATTAAGTACTCAAATTTTTTCTAAGTGTCAAAGGTCATCTAAGAGTTGTATTATGAGTCGTATCCCATCATACGACCTGTATCACGACTCATGGATAATAAGTAAGGGTGAAACGGTTAATGCCTTTCATAAAACCCCAATTCGCGGGGCATTGAGAAATCCACAGCTCGTAATCGGGCTTTTTTTATGCCGAAGATCCTTCAGTTAGACCCGACCTGGTACACTTTAAATAGGGGTCAAATTACTTTGACCATTTTTTATTTGAACCCCAATATTGGAAAACCCTACCCCCACCGATCCCACATCAAATTTTGACCACTCATCATCATTCCATGTCATCTTTCCAGCCAATATTTTGGTCTCCCTAGGGTTCCGAGCCATATTCCACTCCCTCGTCATTCTTCTCTAATTGCGATTCAATTTGGTAAGCTTATAATACATATATTTTGCCCTAATTGAATTATAATTAGTTATTAAGTATTGACTTGGGCTTGAAAAAGATTATTGGAGTCGAAATCGGTTAACTTACCTTAATTTTCTTTCCATGAACATGAAATGCTAAAATTAGGGTCAAACTAGGTGATAGTTTGGCTACTCGATCATGTTAATCACGTTGAAAATGTGCATACATGACCCAGTGGTCGTACGTGTCATGATGGGTGGTCAAAATGAGTAAAATGTATTTCTGACTATTTTGATAGGGTAGGGTATGTTTAGGGTAAAATTGTAAATAGATGCTTAAATCTTTGTATGCATAGGTCTGATAACCGGTAATATTGGTCAAGGAAACTCGTAGATGAGTTTCTAAAG
The DNA here is from genome assembly GCA_038996855.1 of Solanum aculeatissimum. Lineage (NCBI taxonomy): Eukaryota > Viridiplantae > Streptophyta > Magnoliopsida > Solanales > Solanaceae > Solanum > Solanum aculeatissimum. The sequence goes on from JBCEWC010015134.1 coordinate 7,697, forward strand.
AAACTTGAAATATTGGCTAGAGTCACGAGAGTCTTTCATGACTCATAGATCAGTCCACGAGTTGTGATTGCCCCTTGTGAAAGGTTCCAGTGGCTATATTCACTTGAGGTCTCATCAGAAAAGACCCTCCACAATTTGTAGACTTATCCCCAAGTCATAGATGGCGTCTCGTATGAATTATCAGTACCTAACCTGACTCAGGACTTACTTTCGTGACTCTATCTATGACTCATAGAGCATTATATGGGTCGTGAATGGGTCTCATGGAAGATAGTACAGCAGACCAACCAGCACTGTACACTGACATATGACACCCTCCACAAGTCGTAGGTCATTCTACAACTCATAAGGAAGGTCTCATGAAACCTAAATTCATTCCAGTTCATTTTTAAAATTCTCGTGTGATATTGATTGTTGTTCACAGAACTAACCAATTTCGTGATTGTGTATATTGAAGATACTATGGCCCCAAAATATAAGAGAGATGAGATATGAGTAATGAAGGCTTGCCTGCAAGACGAGGCTACTAACTCGAAGCATGCCCCAAGACTAGTGGCTCTATAGAGGAGCTTTGTATCTAGCCAGACTCTGATATAGAGCCACGTCAAACTTGGGTGACTTCCTGGCATGCTTTGTCATAGGCTATTGTAGTCCGACCTCCCTAATTAGATGAGGAAGGGGATTGGGCTAGCAGTAGCATCCAGATGACCTCCTCTGAGAAGGGGTCAAGATGTTAATCTAAAGAGGGGTCAGACGCCTCACCATCCTCTAGCCCTCACGCCCCTGAGTCTTTGCCAGACGCAGCAGATAGTAGGTGGTGCATGGAGGGCATGTGTACCATCATCATAGAGGATATTCAGCCCAATGAGCAAGGTCATCTCGCTTATTCTATATTAGATGAGTCCAGAGACATAACCAAAGGGCTCGATAGTTTCCTAGGGCTGGAGGACATGATCACACTATATGGACTCCAGTGGGTGGCTCAGACAGTGGGTAAGTACTCACTAGCATTGGTGAGGGAGTTTTACGCCTCCTACGTCGCCACGATACATAGCACTCTTCCCAAGGGGAAGAAGTCCCTTAGCCAGCCCAACCTTGAGAAGGTTCGAGTGTGAGGCCGAATGGTGGACATATCAAACGAGACCATCCAATGCATGTTATTTGGACCCGATTTTGTGGCCCCAAGATCTACAACAGAGTTCAACCGTAGAGTGGGGCAGACGCATGACTTAGGCGTTATGAGGGACTTAAAGTGTCGGGCCCATTTGATGAGATGGGTGGCTACCCATATTACTACACCTAGTCCAGACTCTGTATGGGTAGTAATACCCTCGGAGCCTATTATCAAGGCTTCGCTCAACTTCCCCACTAAATTTTGGTAGGTGGGGGTACGCTCGAGGATCCGGCCTACGCTCGCAGATTACATCGTGATGCCGTAGAGAGTTGTTTTGGTAACTAGCATCTTAGTCGGTTGTGTTATCGATTGGGTCATGCTGATCATAGAGTATATATATGAGTCATCCCTTAGGAGGTCAACGGCGATTTCCTTCCCATTCTTGATACACAGATTATATTTGGCGGCAGGGGTTCATGTTATACACCACGTGGAAGTCATCTTGACGGTGCAGCGCACATTGCATGTCTACCTAATCAAGGCCAATGAGAATCCAATTTCTATGAGGAGGACACCTAGGCCGCACATAGTACTTTCAGACCTACCGGCCTCTATGCCTACAACAGAGCCTTCTAGCTCTGCTGCTGTACAGACCACAGAGGAGCCCCCACAAACAGAGACTGTTGAGGGGAGAGGGTCCACTATTTCTACTGTTGATATCCCAGAGTAGGTTTTTGGATCATCAGCACCAGCTGGTATTGCATTTGTGTCAGTAGCATCATTTCAGGCCCTAGCATAGAGACTGACATACACTAAGTCATAGTTGGCCCAGTTTCTACAGCAGTTGAGGCCCTGGGCCTGCTAGGCTATTTCAGAGGTGGAGAGTCGCATGCAAGCGTTCACCACTACATCTATCAGAGAGGGACTTGAACCAGTGGATGCCCACATTGACGCTTTCAAGGAGAAGATCCAGACAAGCCACCGCTCAATGGCTCTGATTGATTTGTTGGCCATGCAGACGAAGGTTCAGCAGCTCCGGGATGACATTACTGTAGCATTGGTTATGCCAGTAGGTTTTCCATCCGCAATACTAGTTGCAGCACCTGTCATTGACCTGTTTTCTCCAGAGGAACCTACACACACTTCTCTTGGGAACCAGCCTCACACAGATGATCCAGATGCAGAGCGCGCCAGAGTGTGGAACAGACAGAGGATGAGGAGTTAAGGATTGCCCTAACCAGATCCCGAGAGGAGGAGGAGGCCAGATAGGAGCGCGCACGATAGATGCTTAGAGGTGTGAGTTCCTCCCATACTGCTCTAACAATTGATGATTCCACCATGTTTATGGAGGGTAAATAGATAAGATCAACAGAGGGTCTTAGGCGCCCAGGTATATTCCTTTTTAACCCTTGTTCTTTACATGTTATTCTTGTGCATTGAAGACAATGCATATTATTTTTTATAGGGTGTGGATGGTTATACGACTTCGATGAAGTCTAAGTGACCTTGGCCTATAACTACCTTGATTTTTTATATCCAAAGGGTTTTCTTCCCTTCACTGCAAATTTTATTTTATGTCGAACCGGCATATCTAGGATTTTTTAAGTAGCATGTGTAGTACATAGTATTGATACCAATGGCATAGTAAGTTTTTATGTAAAAATGATACCCACCAAATTTTATTTTTGTTAGTCTATTAGTAACCATACATGATTAGGCTATCATTATATTGTTTATTCTGACAAATGTGTATCTGTAATAGAAAGCATGATTTGATTGGTTGTGTAAAATATGTAAAGTATTGCCATGAGCTAGTGAGCGTAATTGTATGATTCTCTATTGTACTACAATTCAGAACTTGCCTTGTTACTCAGGATTTAGACCTTAGGTTAGTTGGGTAGGAAAGGATCTTAGGTCATTGTTCTAATTGAGCCCACTTAACTTAAATAACCAACCAAAAATGTAATTATCCCTTGTTCCCTGTTTTGAGCCTAACATTGACCCTGTTCTTTGTAAACACCTAATAGCCTGAGCCTTAACAAATGATGGATCCCAGTTCAGCCCTGGTCTTTCCTTGAACACTGTGAACCTTAACTCAGGCTAAAATCCTGAGTTGAGGATGGCTACCCAACAAGTGGCCTTGGTTTGAAGGTTAAATATTGTGCACCTTAGCTTAGGCCAAAAATCTAAGTTGAGGGTGGATGGTATAAGGGGAAGTCATGAAAGAAGGATAAATGCTTAGTGATACAAAGAGAAGAAAAAAAGAGGGGGAAGAATAAAAGGGGTGCAAGAAAAATGAGTAATTTGCCAAAATTTGAAAGAGTGTAGATGAATAAGGGCAAAGTGTTAAAAGGAAGAAAAAGCCACCCTTAGACAGGCAAAAAATAGGAGAAGGGGAGAAGAAAGGAAAAGTGATAGGTGTAGGGTGGAAGTGGCAAAGAATGCAGTATCAAGGAGGGACGTAGTCACTACTTATCCAAATAATCATTCTAAAGCCCCCCGAGCCTGCATTACAAGCTTGAAAAGTCCTAAAGTGATCTTAGTCCAACTAGTCGACAGGTCATGAGTCTAGAGTATAGGGGCAAGTGTAATGTCTTTTGTGAGAGTGAGTGTTTTGATACAGTCCTAATGAACATAAACTGAAAATAATAATATGTAGCATTCAGAGTGTTGAGGGGACTTCTTTCTATGAAGGCACTTGCATTACATTATTGTACATGAATAGTTCAGTGATATGTCATTAATTTATGGTTGCATGGCTTGTCATAGTTGCACTACTAGAACTAATAGTCTACATTGGTTCATTATATAGCTAACTGATACGGCTTTTGAGGAAATTTGGCTATCTATTTGAGGTTATGATATATTTTATGCCATTGGATTGATTTCTGTGTCTTTGTGCTGCTTAGGTAGATTGAGTTTGTCGCTTGAGAACAAGAACCAACTTTAAGTTGAGCGTGTTGATGTGCAAAAATACAACAATTTTAATGCTTGAAACTTAAGATTTTGTGTGTTCTCAAAGCGATGTTAGTAGATTTGATATTTATTTTTGTTTGTTTTTGCAGGATTTTAGTGTTGGCATAGTTCTGAGCATGAGATGTAATTTTTGTACTAAAAAGGTAGTTTACGAGACCCTATATGGGTCATTCCACGAGTCGTAGAGGGGGTCTTATTTGGTCATCCAGTAAGGGGTACAGAAGTGAAGTCCACTTTACCAGACCTGAGCATGAGTCGTGGACCAACATACGGGTCATAGAGTGAGCTCGTGAACTGAGGCAGCTGAAAGTGAAGAGTCTCTGAAAGTGACTCAGACGAGACCCTTCACGGGTCGTGGATGATTTCATGACTCATGAAGGAAGTTTTGTGCCCATCTCTAGTAGCTTAAAATCCTTTCACGATACCCCAACTTATGAGCCATGAACTGTCATACGGGTCGTAATAAAGGCTCGTGATCAGTGCCGACATAGTTATCCTATTTTGTTTCGACTTTTAATTTCAAGTACTATGAATAGTTTTTTAGGTTTTTTATGAATATACAGAAGAGGAAGGGTCAGAGAACGAGAGAAAAACACTTGTGTACATCTTTTGTGATTTTTAATTAATTCAAGTTTGCAATTACATTGAGTTTCTGGATTTTGTTCATCAGTTCTTGTTGCGTAAGTTATTTAATTATGTAATCTCCCTACATGATTTCTACTGACATAATAAGGATGCGTGGCTAAGTCCACAACTAGGGTTGTAGGAATCATGACACACTAGCAAAGTAAAACTAGATTACCTGCTATTTATTGAATGGTTTAATAGAGGCCTATGTTAGATATCACCTAGTATCACCTGCCCGATCCAGGAGGTGACGAATAGGAAAAGAAGTAATTAAAAGAGGTTGATTGACTATTTCTCAACTAATCAGGCAACTAGGGGTTGTACTTTTGGTTTGGGATGAAAAGTGAGGGTTAGTAACGACACATCACAGAGACCGATCCAGTAATGTGATGAAATTCACCTAGATGCTCGATCAACGATTTAGGAGAACTTAACTCACCATCCTGCACTTATACACTAAACAAGAGTTACGAGTATCTGAAAACACTTAGCTAGAAAGTCATGGGGAACACGTCACCCTAGTTAGTTTCTCTACTGGTTGCAAATAAAATCTGCTATAGTAGTTAGGATTTACTTTTATCGCAAATTTTCCTTTTTTACATTTTAGTCATTTTTATTTTTTTCTTTTTCTGGGAGATACTATAGTATATCTACTCAAGTTACTGAACGTGTGCTAATCCAGGGTCTACCTTATTCCTCATGGGACCAACCCTAACCAACTTAGGTTTAAATACTTGTACAACCATTTCAAAATGTCACGACTCGGATAGGGGCCTAGATGTGACATGGAGAAGGAGAACCCAAAATTCCTCGATCGAGCCATCATAGCATCATCACACACATCATCAGTTCAGAAGGGCGGAACCAAAACACATAGCACATAAGCTCTAAGAGAATCGGGGCTTTGGACTCAAGCTATGGGGATGTTGCCGGGAGTGGGATAAAAATGGATTCACATAGCACAAAGAAATTATCTCTAAAGGGTGGGTAAGTAGGACTCAAGCTATGGGGGCACACCGGGATTATAGGACTTTCCACATAAGCACATAGTCAATCACAACTCCCAACATCAAGTCATAGGCATAATCAATAACATTTCTCATAATCAAGGCTCATAAGCATAAAATTCCATAATCATAATATTCAACATTACAAGCCAACATACAAGAATTTAGTTGTCCAACAAACCTCTACATAGATCAAGCGAGGTCTCGACATAGTTTGAGGCTCACCCTCAATACATAAGTCAAGAAAATAACATAACAAGCTAGGTAGATAGAACGTGGCTATTGCCCTTGAAAAAAAGAGTTCACCACAAGCAAAGGTCTTTGAGATAATCAAGCGTCATTCGGTAGAATGTAGAAGTCGTCTTCGGTCCCTACATGGTTAGAACATATAGACAAAGAATATGGGTTAGCACATAATATGTACTAAGTATGCGGACATGCAATGCATATAACAATATAGTATGACCAAGCAACATGACAAGGGGACAAGTGGTACGAAAGGAATGCACGTAG
>JBCEWC010015135.1:0-13932 GCA_038996855.1 Solanum aculeatissimum
GAACTTATTGAAGTTCAAGTGTTTAAGTGAAAAATGGACATAAGTTTAAGTGTCTCCAGATGACTTAAGCCTAAAAAAAATATTACCTTACTTTCATTGGAAACAATTGAATTTTAAAAATTCTTTCTTTATTCATAATGAAATAATTATCATCTATATAAATATCTAAGAATTATTCTAGACCATAAATTTTAAAAAAAAAAATTCTTAAATATCGTACCAAGTCAAAGAGTATCACATCACGTAAGGATGAGTAGTATATAAAAGATTTTATGTATCCAATAATCGATAAGGATGGGAGATCGCTCATGTTTCACATAATACGTATCTTTTTAAATCTTTCATTTTTATTTTATCTCATCGATAGAAGGGAAATCAAATAAGTTAACCTTCAACTTTTTTTTACGAATCATTAAATATACACAATATAATGAATGCCCATTTAATCAAGCATGCAACTCTTAGTAAACTTCAATATTTTCTCAAACAAATAAATCTATGTTCACAAGGCCAACTCAATTTCTCCTTTGGCCCCAGTTGATCCTACCGTTAAGATATTCATGGCTTTAACGCAATTGAAGACGTAAAGATTCTTGGACCATCTTTTTTGTTCAAGAAAATGACACATGTACGTAAATAATGGCATTTTTGTCATTATCGATATGCAATAATCATTTCAATACAAGGAAGCTTCGCAGAACCCTAGTATTTTTTGTTTCTTTCTTTGATTTATTCTTCAAGCTTACGTGTCAAAGTAAATGAGTAGTTCGTCCTTCGTTATTTTGTTCCATTGTACATTTTTGTTTGGACGATTGTTATGTATCGTATCGTATTGTATTATTTTAATGAATATAATATTTGGATAAATTGTATTATTTTTCGTCGTTACATAATGTCATATATATTCATAATTTGAATGATAAACCTATCATAAATTGTAGGATATGTGGTCGATAGGGTGAATGATAAAAAAGAATTATTAAATAATAAATTAAGTAAAAGAATAAGAAGAAGATATTAAAGTAACGATGCAACTACACCGCATCAATCGTTAGACAAAAGGAGTCTTTTCGTCATTACCTAACAATGAATTTAAACGATACAAATACAATAAAATTTAAATAATAGTCAAAACAAACATTGTATTTAAACTAAGGATACAATAGGATATAACAACCATCCAAACAAGGGGTAAAGAGGGACTATGGATGTATTTATCCTTGGGGAAAAAATATGTAGGACTTGGAATTTATTTTGGAGAAATTAAAATTAATTAAACTTGAAATTTTGCATTATATTACTGTAGATATGTACTTAATTAGTTTGAAGTGTAACCTTCTAACTCAAGGTCAGATTTTAAAAATATATTACTACTTTAATGAGATGTTCATGGACATTATCTTATCTTAAACAAAATATTTAAATTATTCCATTGATTGATGTCTAATACAAAAGATGTACTCTCATGAGTTAGACACCTAATAGTCTAATACAATTCAACGAGAGAGCGATAACATTATGTCAAAACAAATAATTGAATTATTTGATTGAACAAATTACATATATCGATGAAAAATATTTTTGAATAGAATTCTTATGATCTTGACTAATATACGTGAGACAGAGGGACGGTTAGAGTAGCTAGCGTGGGGCATGCGTGAATTTTTGATCCCATTTTGTTGTGCAGTAGGAGAATAACATTTTACTTGTTGTGTCTCAAAACGATTCATTATTGATAAGGAGAACTCTTTATATGATGACAATTTTCACCTTATGAGCTAATTTTTGAAATTGAATTCAGCCCAACTCCATTAACACCGCAAAGATGAGCATGTTTTACTTTTATGATAGTACATAAGTTGTGCACAAACCAGAAAAGTGTAGTACAAAAAATTTATATGAAATGTTTTGTTGCACTCTCCCTTTAAAAATTTTAAATTATGTAATTTATTCTGATGCCTTTTGCTAAAATCTTGAAGTGTAGCCCTCTAAAGTCTAAATATGGAATTGTATACATTTAAAGTACTCTTATGGATGGTTTGATTGATAACATATTATCCCATGATAATTAATATATCCCGAGATAAGTTAGCTTGAAATAAATTATCCCATTATATATATAGGATAATTTATCCCATCACTTTGGCAAAAATGATGGGATAAATAGTCCAAGGATTACCTTATACCTCCAACCAAAGATAGAATAAAATAATTCTACATTTTATCCCAGAATTATTATAACTTATACCTCACACCAAACGACCCCTTTAAGGTAATATAAAATTTCAAGAAAAGCTTATCGTATAAAAGGTTTAATGAGGATGACATTTGGGTTGGGTAAATAATTAACGGTCACTAGAAGATTAAAGTTTTATAATAACCCACTAATTAATACCCACACGTGTACACAAGCCAACTTATATTAGAATATGGAAAAAGTGGAAACGAAAAAGTAGGTACTAATGTATGAGATTAAATAGTACTTATTCCTTAATTTTTATGTTTAATAATAATTTAATTTTTAAAATATTTATTTTATAATTATTCCCATTATTTACAGCCACACAAACATCCCTTGATTGATTTTAAATAACACAGTTTAGTTTTTTCTTAAAAAGACTTTATATCAGGGTAAATTAACTCATATTAAATGGAACTAAGAGAGTTGAATCTTTGCCAGTCTCACTAATCATGATTTTTTTAAAAATATATATTAATGTATTCCTTGATGTTACTTTTACCATACATATTAGGCAGCTTTTACTATTGCCCCAGCTTTCTACGTAAAAATTGAATCACAAAATATAAGTGGGGTCAAAATTTTTTGAGAATGCAACATGGAAACCACAGAAGAATCCAATGTCCATTGTTAGGCAAATGAAATTGAAACAAGACCTAACTTATTGATTGTGAGGCGTAAATTTACAAATATATCTACAGAGTGATTAATAATGTTTTGATTTCGTATGATTGAGTTGCGAAAACGCATCGATATATTCTAGAGTCAAATTATATATACATGATTGTGTATGGGGCAATTCAATATGTTGTTTAGCACAAGGATGATTTTTCGAAGAATTCAGTCTCTATTTTCCTTTATAATAGTTGTTCTAAGTATGAAATCGATAAATAAGTATAGTCAAATATTGATAATACAAATCAGAATCATTTCTATTTTTTAATAAGAAATTATTTCGAATATCTCCATCAACATCGATTTCACAGAGATATCATATATGGTGGTAATAATGATGTGTACTTTCAACTTTCCTTCTTCAAAACATCCTTAACGATTCTAGAAGGTAAAGTTCCAAAAAGAGTGAAGCTGGCTTGGAGATTCTTTAAATAAACAATATTTATTGAATATCATTATATAAGTATATAATAAATGTATTCTTTGTTCATTTCTGATTGTCGATTTCTGAATTTAAAACATTCCTTTTTCAAATATTTGGTCTCATTCTGACTCTATACAGAGATGGGGTGTCCAGCAGACTCAAAAAAATTATTTAAAAAATATATTTATGAAAAAAAAAATAGACAATAGCAAAAACAGTCACGTGTCCATTACAATTTCTTTTTTAATTTTTCTCCTATTCCCTTTGATCAGAATTTATGAAAAATATTCATAAATTTTTAGATATGTGAAAAATAAATTTTCTAATAAAAATTAAACAAATAAATTCTATAAAAGAAATTCCACATTAATTATGTCTTCCCACTTTTCAATATCTCATCTTCAATTCCATTTCCGTAGCTCCAATTCCCTATCACGCTTCTACCCCCACCCCCATCTTGTATAGTATTGCCTAGATTGTGTACTACTCCCTCCGTCCAACTTTACTTGACCCCTATTGATTTGACACAGAGATTAAGAAGTAAATAATGATAGGGGTAATTTTACCAAATCACCCTTTGAGTATAATTAATGCAATGTATTGAAAAATGTAATAGGGAAATAACTATAATTAATGACAAGGGTAAATTAGGAACTAAGTGTAAAATTATCTCTTGATTTTATAAACTGGACAAGTATTGTTGGACATCCTAAAATAGTATTGGGGCCAAGTAAAGATGGACAGAGGGAGTAATAAAAACTTTTTGCTCACATTTCAAAAATAAAAATAAATATATAAAAAAAAATTAATTTTCAATAAATCATAATTTTAAAATCTCAAAGTTTTAATTTTCAAAATAATAAGGGATAATTACATTCAATGACCATTAAGAAAAAATTATTTACATAAAAAATAGCATTATTTTCTTACTTAAAATGGCTAATCGACCATTGTTTTTATCAATTAAATAGCCGTTTGACTATTACCAAAAGGGCAAGTTGTTATTTAAGCGCTGCAATTTTAGTTTGTTTCTTTTGGCCATTTTGGCGCAAGTTATCAAAGTGCAAGGTTATCATTTTTTTCTCATTTTCTTTTAAAAAAACTTTTCATTATAGTTTTTTAGGGTTGTGCTATTTACACAAAAAGAAAATTATTTTAATTTTTTTTTTTGCTCTTTTTTTTTTCTTAAATAATTTTTTTTACTTCTTTTATGTGAAAAAAGAATATTTTTGTCCCTTTCTTATTTTTTTATTTGTTTTTTTATTTACTAAGGTGGAATGCATGATAGTTAAATAAATATTTATTCATCGCATAATTATTTATATAATATCAATACACGATTACAAGGGGGTGGCAATTGGACGGGATTGAGTCAAATTTGAATGGATTATAATAGGCAAGACAACAAATGGGTCATGACCCAAACCAACCCAAATTTGCTTGGATCAAAACGGGTTGAGTAATGATTTATAGAGCGGGTCAAGACCCAATCCGATCTAATTTTTACTAAGTTTCTTACTTTATTTGTTTCTTTTTCAATATTTTAATATTTAATTAAATTACATTTTTTTAATTTTGACTATATAAAACATATCAAAATTTAAAAAAAAATATTTAAAAATATTTAGACAAAATTTCTCTCGAGTCAATTCGGGTTGAATATCAATCCAATTTTAAATGGATTAAAATGGATTTGGTTGAGATGGGTTAAACTAATAAATGAGCGGATTAATGCCCAGATTTCAACGGGTTGGGCAGGTTGAGTTTAATTTTGCCACCCTAATGATTACATATTTTATACAATATCTATTTATTATATGTACATTATATAATTATTTATATATTATATATATTTTACATAACTATTAGTACATTATATATACATGTTTATCCACTATTTATACAATATCGAGAATTACTTCTTCTTTTTTATTTAAAATATGCAGCAAAAAAAAAACAAAAATATGTTGTTTTAAAAAAAAAAAATCAAAACTGAAAAAACTGAGGAAACAAAAACATATTAATGAGCTTGAGTCAATTTGTTGAACTCGTGATTTTTTTGGGTTATTTTCTGTAAAGATAAAAAGATGATTTTTTTCATATAAATAAAATTTCCCCAAAATATAAATCGATTAACAATATTCAATTTTATGAGCAATACACTATTCGTACTGCTCTTTTAAAGTCTTCATTTACAAGAAAAAACAATGGGTACCAACTTAGGGTGTGTTTGGTACGGAGAAAAATATTTTTAATCGAAAATATTTTCCTGAAAAATAAGTTAATTTCTAACTTATTTTTTTGTGTTTGGTTGGTGAGTAGAAAATATTTTCTATTATTTATTTTTCAGAAAAAAAACTTTCTTTTTTAGCTAGAAAATAGAAAATATTTTTTTTTAAAATCTAATATTAAAATATTTTTATAATTTAAATGAAATTTTATTTTATGACTAGAAGTTGTACCTAACTACTTCCAAGTTCTCGTTAGATAAAAATATACATTTTTTCAAGAGGAAGAAAAAGGAAAAGCAAACCCCAACTCGACAATTAACGAATATTTAGTACGACCTTCGCATTATCACGAGGTGTACAATAATTAAATAAAACTAAATAAAGTAATACTTCCTTCCTTTGTTCCAAATTTATGATTTATTTATTTTGTTAGTCAATTTTAAAAATAGTATTATACTTTTAAATTAGAAAATACTTAACTTTATAATTTTCTTTTCATTCATAATAAAATAATATTTTTTCTTCATTTCATATTAGTTGGCAGTTATGCCTCTTTCTAGTCAAATTAAATGAATTTTGCTCAATATTTCATAATATATTTTTCATCTATTAACATAAGAAAAATTACAATTAATAATATTTTTCATATAATATTTAAAAGACTAATCAAATTAAATATCAAAAAGAAACATAAAAGTAATTAATTTTGAACAAAAAGAGTATAGCTACATAAGTATCTAAAATATATTTTAAATTATAATTTTTTTTAAAAACATTATTATTGAAATACACAATACAAGTAATGTACAAGTCATTTGTACTAATTGTTTAATGAGGTGGGATACTAGAATGCTACTAAACCCACTATTGCAATTATAATTTTTTTTCTTAAATTTTATTATTGCGTGATATAAAATAAAATACATAATACAAGTATTAGTATTAAGTTATTAACAAGTCGTTTGTACTAATTGTTAAAATGGGATTTAATTATGCTCCATAGATATAGTTTGAACAATTATATTTCGTAATTATAGTTATAACAATATTTGTATAATTCATGCAATATTTGTATACGTTTGTATAATTTGTTTTACAATTCACAATTTATGTATAGTAATTGTATATTTCGCTATACAATTCATGCACAACGTTTATATTATTCGCTATACGATTCACAACGTTTGTATATTTCTCTATAGAATTTGATTTACGCACAATTTTTATATAATCACGTACAACATTTGTATAAATCACACGAATTATACAAAACTCAAAATATAATTACAATTAAATATTTATCGCGAGCTATAATTAAATTAAACTATATCTATATTAATTAATTAACTAACATATGTTTATTTATCCGCTTAAATTTTTATATACTAGAATGCCACTAAACCCAATATTACAAACATAGCCCATATATTTTAATGGAAACTGACGCATAACGTCCATATAAAACAGACGATTCTTCTTCCAAGTACGAACTCTGGGCCCACGCGTTTTCTAATGGGCCCATACCTTAAAACAACCTTCTCTCCGCCTTACTCCTCCGCGGCCGGTGCCTAAATTGTTTTGTCTTCCGTTTTACAGTCTTCTTTCTTCCATCCTCTCTAGTCCTTTTCACCCTTAATCCCAGTAACAAGCACTCGCCCTTTATCCACACAATCTCTCACTCCCTGCCAATTCTCTTTTTTGGCATAACTCTATCATTAAAAGTTTTTTTTGACTCCACTCTCTTAATTTCTCTTTGTCATACTGCTATATAAATCTTCCTTTATATGCATATATATATATAGAGGGGTATCCTGAACAACTTAGGTCTAATTAGGTGTTGAAGAAAAGTATTCTTCTTCATCTTCGGCTAATTGCATGTTGGCTTTTTTGTTTCATCAACCACCGATATACCAATCCCGGTATTTCATGGTTATCATCTCATCCGCCGCTATCATAACATCATCCTTTTGGATTTTGCTTTCTTTTCCTTTAGTCTATAATGTCGATGAAGCGGCAATCACAAGACGATCCCAAGTCTAGACTCGATGCCAGTTCTTCTGACGAGAAACGTCGCCGGAGAGTGCCTTCTCTCAGAAGGTTTATATTTGTTTTTTTTTTACTTTTAGTTTTTCATCAGGAATATTCTAAAATGGGTAACGGTTTTATCTTTTAGTCTAAAGTGGTTTTATCTTTTAGTCAAGTGGCGTTACTATTGATGTAGTGAGGTTTGAATTTCTTGGATGTGTTGTGAGTCATCAAGAAGATAAAATGGGTGTAAGGTTGTCTTTTTCTTTTGGTTTTCAGTGCATCAATGGTGCTAGTTTTAGTAAACTAGACTTGCTGTGATAAAGTTAATTTTAATTGTCAATAAATGCGGTCTTCGGGTACTCATCTGTATATGCATTCAGCAAAGGGGACCGAATAGGAAAACACTATCTGTTCTCTCCTGCTGCAATTCTTTATTGCTGACTCTACTTTTGTTATTATTTCATGTAGTGTGATTATGGAAGTAGTGAATATGCGTAGAGTGCAACATTTTATGGAGCCAGTTTTGGAGCCACTTATTCGTAGAGTGGTAAGGCTATTTGCATTTCTCTTGAGAGTGATTTTGCTAATTTTCGTATGAACTTCCCTTGTGTGATTCGAAAATTGTCATCCAGTAGTATTTTAAGTTTGGTCTTACTGATGTTTTCCATAATAAAGTGTGTTTGAATTTTGAAAGGAACAAGGAGCAAGTGTTTACAAATGATAATTGGGAATCTGATTAGCTGCTAACTTACTGATAGAGTTAGCATATTTTGTTACCTTTTAAATTGGTGATGTTCACTTTCCACTTTCCCTAGTCTTGATTCGTACTAGACAAGGTTACACAGAAAAACAGCTAGTACCATCAGTGAGAATCTCAGTGGGTTGTTTCTCCATTGCTTGTTGTCGTACTTAAGTAGTTGTTATCCTTGCCAATATTAGTTACCGGGGCTCATCAACTTTAGGCAGTTATATGGTGCATATGTTTAATACTTCTTTTTATAAAATTAATTAAGTTAAAAAGTTAGAGATCTTATGAAAATTTCTGGGAATCAAAGGATACATAAAAGTGTTTTGTTAAATTTGTCATTTAGTTTGGCACTCTCTAGATGCAAAATCTGATAAGCATGTTAGCAGTTTTGAGGAAAATTTTACTGATTGAAAGAAATTATGCTAATGATTTCAGCTTTTGTAGTATGAATACATTATATCCTACTGCTTACCTAATATACTTAATAATACTTTCTTGATCTCAAAAGAAATGTCCAGGTTGCAGATTTAGTTCCAAGATCATGGTACTCTCTACAAAACTGAAATTTCATTCTATATTTTCTCATCTAGAAAGTGAATAGGACTTGACCACCCCGCCACTTTAAAAAACATGTATCAGAATGTTTTGTAAGAATTATGTAATCATTTGCATCTCCTATCTTCATATGTGTTCATGATCAAGCAGGGAATCTTATTGGGATGAAGCGAGGACTATTAATTATTGTTTTATTTTAAGATCTATTTTATTGTGGTTTTCCTCAACTATTTAGATTAATTAAGCTCATTGGGAGATGAATGCATTTTTTACTTGAGCTTACAGGTAAAAGAGGAAGTTGATTTGGCTCTCAGGAAGTACATGACCACCATTAAACGGTAGGCAATTAGACTACATCATTCAAGTGCTACATCAGCTTCATGCTTTCCTGTTATGACTTAGTCTTACAATTTACAATTTTTTTGCATTTGCACTTCTTTAGGAATTGTGGAAAAGATGTATATGCTTGTGAACTTAGAAGCCTGAAACTGAAGTTTTTAGATCTCATCTCTCCCCCAGTATTTACCGGAACTCGCATAGAAGGAGAGGAATCTAGTTTGAAAGTAGCTCTGGTTGATGTTCTTACTGGGCAAGTTGTCTGTAGTGGTCCTGAATCCTGTGCAAAAGTTGAAATAGTAGTACTCGAGGGAGATTTTGACAGTGATGATGGGGACAATTGGACTATAGATGAATTTAAGAACAACATTGTGAGAGAAAGGGAAGGAAAGAAACCTCTCCTTACTGGGGATGCGTTTTTGTATCTTAAGGAGGGCATTGGCTGGGTAAGTGATATTTCGTTCACTGATAACTCAAGCTGGACAAGAAGTCGTAAATTCAGGCTTGGTGCTAGGCTTGTTGATAGCTTTGAAGGGATCAGTGTACGAGAGGCGAAGACAGAATCCTTCATTGTCAGGGATCACCGAGGAGAGTGTGAGTTCCTCTTAATCTCTTTTCTTTCTACAATGCTCTTAGTTGTACTAAGTGATAGATTTTTCTTTTCAGAATCTGTGAACGCTTATCATTATATTTCATTACAGACACTACTTGACTTGAAAGGTGTTTGACAGTGTCCTTTTCACATCAGCTATCTGCTTTCTGTTGAAAACTTCATAGATGTATCAAGTTTGACATGAATCTCATTTTTGGGGAATTTATTTATCAATTTGTAGTGTCTATCTTTAGGTTTTATCATTTGAGATTCTAATTATGATTTTGAATCTCAAAGCAATTGTTTTTCTGAATAATCAAGTCGACTGGTGTTAAACAGATTGTTCAATGTTTTATAATCTTGTGATGCATTTCGAGCAATAGACTGAAACATTGATTTAGCTGATGCGATAGGAATAAATATCTTCTATTCACCTTAACTAAAAGTTAATTAAAAATTGTCTCTAGAATATTACAGCGATTTGGGGGTATGATCTTGTCACCCAACATACTTAAAAGTGATTGTTCACATTCCAAAAATCTGAATGGAAGCAAAATGTGTAGTGTTATATGTGAAACTTCCCATCATTGTTTCGGATTGAAATTGTTTTGAATGCTTGAAGGGAAGAGTGTGGTAGAAATATCTACAGAAAATGTGTTTAATGTCTTCGGTTGCCTAAAATAAAAATGGGTCATATAAAATTTGACAGGCTGAGTAACATGTATAATATGCATGCAGATACTGCTGAAATATTGAACACAGGGAAAAAGCACTACGTTTATGAGTGAAAAAGAAGTAAAATAGTAGTAAGTTCTTTTAGGTAATTATATAATTCACAAGGTATTGTAATGATGATGTTATTTCTTATTTGTCTGAGTCTCTGAGCGGTGTTTCTTTTATGCTTCATCGTGAGGTTTGGTACTTTAAATGAAGTACTCAGTGTTACCATCAATGTCTCATTCTTACCATTGTTTGACATCAACCATTTTTGTTTTGGTTTATTTAAAATATCTACTCCAAATCCTTATTCAGTAAATTTTACTTCTCTTTATTAAAGTTTGGCTCTGGAAATTGTTAGATCAGCTCTCTTTATGTTCTGCGAGACAAAACCTAGATTTTGTTCTTTTTACTCATGTAATTCACCTAGAACTAGTGGTTATAAAGACAGAAAGGTAAGTCAAAGACAAAAGCCTTGAGGTAGGAGGTGATCTCTTGTGAGCTTTTCACTTTGTCTTATTTTTAAACAACAGCCATTCCAGAGAAGGAAAGTTGATATTTTTATACACCGGTTCACGAGAGTGTATGCAACTACTGTGTAGGTATAAGGATATAAACTTGCTACTGAAAGAATCAAGGAGTAGGAAGATAAAAATTCTTGACTTCTAAAACCTTAGGCAGATTGAAGAAGTGTAAAGTGACAGAAGAAGACACTGAAAGTATTGGCGGTTCCATCTTAAAGGAGAATAAAATCTCTCACCTTTTGACTGATTTAAGCATTTTATTGGAATTTTTATTTTGAAGTTGGACTTATTTTAGAACTTTTAATCAAACTGTACGATGAATTTGTAACATATTTAGAAAGGAAAACCAAATTACAACTTGTTTTTACTGAACTTAATGCTTTGGTCGGTTTCTCGAGGATTAACTTCATAATGAGCCGTGCATAACTTGGGTGTCAGACCTAATGGTAGTTGGTACTGTAAAAACACAATGAATGAGATTGTGGTTGGAAGTTTTTGAATAATTTTCAAGTTGAACATGTGATAGAACTTTAACCAGCTTATTGCTTTATTTGCAGTGTACAAGAAGCACCATCCCCCTTCTCTTTCCGATGAGGTATGGAGGCTGGAAAAGATTGGCAAAGATGGAGCTTTCCACCGACGTTTGAGTAAGGAAAGAGTCAATACCGTGAAAGATTTTCTGACTCTACTCTACCTAGATCCTACTAGGCTTCGGAATGTGAGTGCACTGCATTTGTCTTACTTATATAAATGGACTTAATGGACATGTTGCTTAAAATGATAAAGCTATTTCTCCCTTGTTGAATAGTACTCTCGCTGTCCCATTTTATGTGGCACCCTTTCCTTTGTGGTCCGTCCCAAAAAGATTGTACCTTACTCTAATTGGAAACAATTTAACCTTAAAATTTCCCTTTTACCCTTTGATTGGCATATTTCCAAATGTTTGTGATTCTTTATCTGCCTGGTTAATCCATTCACTGGACTCTTGGATGCTTGTTGACAACTTTGTTTTTCTTTGGCTATGCTTGCTAAAAGTTTCCTTTGATTAACTTGGTGGATTAGCAACTTCTTTGAACATTCTGTGTATTCCCTTAGGAGTTTTATAACTGAATTTGGATTCGTTTGGTTAAACTGTGATGACATGGTGATTCAGAAATTTGATAAATCTAGATGAAATATTATGTTCTCTCGTGTTTTTGACAAGAATGACAAATCTTTTATTTCCTTTTCCTTGAAAATCTTGCAGGTTCTTGGGACAGGTATGTCCACCAAAATGTGGGAAGTCACGGTAGAGCATGCTCGAACTTGCTTAGTTGACAAGAAAGTGTACTTGTACTACACATCTGTATCTGTTCCAAAAACTGGTGTTGTTTTTAACATTGTTGGACAAGTGATGGGGCTTTTTCCAGACTGTCAGTATGTTTCTGCTGATAAATTGTCCGAAACTCAAAAGGCATGTATTCATAATAAATAAGAACATTTGTTTTTGTGTTATTGCTCTAATTTTTTTCTTCACATATCAAAGCTTGTATTGTAGATATATTTATACTTGCCATTGCTCCTTACAGATTGCCCAATGACTTAATCCCTTTCTGTTTTTCAGGATGATGCGCGTAATTTGGTGATTTGTGCTTTCAGACACTGGGAAGAAGTAGTCTCTTTTGAGGATGAGTCCTCTCTTATCGATTGGGTTATGCAAATTTCCTCCCCTGTTCAGTTTTCTTCAAACTCACCCATGGTGGGTAACTCTGATGCCAACGACAATGTTTTAACTTCCCAGAAGGTTAGCAGAAGTGAATATCAGCAACTAAGTGCGTCAACTCCTGATATCATGCCATCTTTCTGTTCAATTGCTGGTTTCAGCAGCTTGGATGACTATGTGTTGCACGGTATAGACAACATGGATGTTAGGTTTGACCAACCGTTAAACTTCCCTGGGCAAGACACCAACTCCTTGATGGCTGATACTGATTCTATAACTCGCCCTTCGTTTTGTGATGATGATCATCTGCCTTTCTTTGACACTGACTACTCCCTCCCCAGTCCCAGCTTTGCTCCTTCACCTGATCTACAATGTGCTGTCAACAGTTTTCTTGCTCATAGTAGTACAATTGTTCCTCTGGATAAAGCTCAAAGGAGATGGAGGATGCTATTTAGTGTTCTCAGATGGTTCTCTGTAAGGCGGATCGTGAACAGAAGAACTATCATATCTTGAAGAGATTCTCCTTATGCTGAGGTGCAAGAATCTATAGGAAATTGCTGCCCGATGCAAATTGTGTGCAGTAGTAGAGTCGGTAGAATTTCTGTGGATGTATGTAAAATCATTCAGTTAGCGCTAATATGCTTTTTGGTTTTCATTTTTAAAATTTTTGAATCAAAATTTGAGTGTTGTGATGATATACAGTCCTTGGTGCCAATCTGATGAAAAGCTTGTACATATTAGGTCGAGGTAGAGCAGCAACTTTATTTTGTGCATGTGCATATTTCCAATTATATCTCGTGTTAAATTCCAAATGGGTTATCATTATAACACATTATTATTACTAATCAACTTTAACTACGTTGATTAATAAGGTAGTTTTTGTTAGGTCCATACCAATGCAGTAAATGTTGAAAATTATTGTTGCAAATGCTGAAAATTAAGATTTGGTAGTTGGTCAAACTTATAGTTTCACACTATAATTGTTGACATTATATATTGGCCTATGTCATTAGTGACATAGGCATGGTCTTCCCTTTGCCTATAAATTGAGAGCATTTGCTCTCTCAATAGACACACCACAAAGAGAAGAAAAAGAAAGAGAGTCATAGAGAGAAAGAAAAATACGTTGAGTATTTTCTTCTGTGAGGTATACCATAGACT
>JBCEWC010015136.1:0-13932 GCA_038996855.1 Solanum aculeatissimum
GAACACCATTGTTGAAGCTTTGAAGGAAATTTGGGGAAAACGTTGGATTCTTGCACCTTTCTTAAATTTTATTTCTTTGATACGAGTTGTGTGGGACTTAATTCAAGGATCCTCCTTCATCCTTGGAGACCCTAAGAACCCTAACCTTTTAAATTCGATTTTAAGCTTCCAATTAAGTTATGGGTTCTTATAATATTGATGTAGATTAGTGTTAGAAATTTTGTGTTGTAGGTTTAGGTGATTTAAACATGATTTTAAGCTTGAATTGATGAATGTTCATTGGAACCCTTGATAATTTAAAGTGCATGTCCCTTTCATGATTTAATTAAGCATGGGTACCTTGCATTATGACTTATTCATGGATTTCTACATGATTTATTATGAAATATCTTTCAAATTATGAAATAAAGTCTTGATTCCATTACCCATGTTCTAGTATCTCATTCATGGCATGTGCATGGTTATAGTTCCTTTGGAACCCATTATGAAACTCTTGAAACTCATGTATTCATATAATTATTGTTCCTTTGTAACCCATGATTGAAATCTTGACTTGTGATCAGATAGTCCCATGGCTCTTTGAGCAAATTGAATTCTTGCATCCCCATGTTTTGTCTTGATTGTTTTTTCACAAGCCCATGTAGATGAGCTAATCCTACTGCATTGATATGGAATGATCATGAAATGTTTTGGAAAACTCTTGTTAGCCTAGGGCATAAGCATGAATATGCTCCTTCTACAATGGTTTTGGTTTTGACTAATGATGCATGATTTGAAAAGAATGTAAGCCTCCCGATTTAATGTTGCATGTATATATATACGTATTCCCATGGGATGAGACTTAGCACCGAGGGATAGGGAAAAACCCTTTCCGTCAAACTATGTGCCACCATGGGTTTTTGAATCCCTAGATAGGGGTTCCCATGTCATGATTGTCCCTTGTTCAAGGGATCCATGGGTACTACTTGGAAATTAGTCTGGATATGGATAGTGGATCGTTTGGGTCTTCCATGTTGTCAGTTGAGGTTACGTCCCCCCTATATATTAACATAGGATTGCATCTCATGCATCATGGCGTAGCATATTGTTATACTACTCTTTGGCTATGGGCATTCCTTTCGTATATTGTCCCCTTGTCATGTTACTTGGTCATACTATATTTGTCATATGCATTGCATGCCGGCATACTTAGTGTTTAATTGTCCTAACCCATATTCTTGTCTACATGTTCTAACCATGTAGGGACCGATGGTGACATCTATATTCTACCGGATGAAGCTTGATATCTTATTGAAGACTTTGCTAGTGGTGAGTCCTTTTATTCAAGGGCAATAGCCACCGTCTATCTACCCATTTCATATTATGTTATTTCCTTTCTATATCTTGAGGGTGATCCTCAAACTATTCTAAGACCCGCTCATCTATGTAGAGTCATTGTTGGACAAAATCAATACTCTTATACGTTGGCTTGTATGTTGGATATTTGGTTATGTAATACGATGCTATTTAGCTTGATTTATGATAATGTCTCTCTTATTATGCTTATGTGGAAAGTCCCATGATCCCGATGTACCCCCATAGCTTGAGTCCTACTCACCCGTCTCCTTAGAGATTATTGCTAGGTGCTATGTGTAACATGCTTGTTCCATCCCAGACATTACCCCCATAGCTTGAGTCCCAAGTCCCAAATCCCATAGAGCTTACATATTATGTGTTTAGCTTCTGCGCTTTCCAACCGATGTTATGCGTAATGATGCTATGATGTCTTGATCGGGGGCCTTCGAGTCCTTCTTCGCCATGTCACGTCTAGGCCCCCTACCCGGGTCGTGAAAAATTGGTATCAGAGCCCTAGGTTTATAAATAATCCTCGGAGTCCAACATGTCGCATCAAGTAGAGTCTTGTTTATGGGTGTGTTGTCCACCATACCTATGAGTGACAGTCTATGATGATTTTTTAGGAATTATCTTGTTTCACTTCTTCCTTATGTCGTGCCATGATACCTTAAGATGAATCCTTTTAAATTTTTGTATAGTTGTGGTGGTTTGGACCACAAGTTCATCATATGGTATGGGTTAGAGCTGTGAAGGGCTAGGCTTGAAATCGGTTTTGGTGGTTAGTAAGTTCCTGATGTGGTTCCCGAGGGGTGACCCGATTTCTCTCCCGATAAAGAGGTAGAGTTTGGTAAGGTTGCATATTGTGCCTAGGTCTATCATATCGGATCATAGTAGCCAATTTACTCTTAATTTTTGGAGGCCCTTTCAAAGAGGACTTGGTACTAAGGTTAAATTGAGCACCACTTTCCATCCTCAAACCGATGGGAAACCCTAGAGGATAATTCGAACATTGAAGGATATGTTGAGGGCTTGTGTGTTGGAGTTTAAGGGAAATTGGGATGATCACTTACCTCTCATTGAGTTTGCCTATAATAATATTTTCATGCTAGCATCGGTATGGATCCTTTGAGGCTTTGTATGATAGGAGACGTAGGTCTTCGGTTGGTTGGTTTGAAATTTGTGAGGCGGCCTTGATAGGCCCGGATTCGGTTGTTGAGACCATTGAGAAAGTGAAGTTGATTCGGGAACGATGGAAGACGGCCCAGAGTCATCAAAAATTTTATTTGGATGTTAGAATGAGAGAACTTGAATTTCATGTTGGTGATTGGGTGTATCTGAAGGTGTCTTCTATGAAGGGCATAATGCATTTTGGGAAAAAGGGCAAGTTGAGCCCAAGGTATGTTGGACCTTATGAGATTGGGGAGCAGATTGGCAATATAGCCTATAAGTTGGACTTACCTTTGGATATGAGCTCTATTCATCCGGTTTTCCATGTGTCTATGTTGAGGAAGTTGATAGGTGATCCCAAGGACATTACACCTTTGGAGGATATGACTATTGAGGAGAACTTGACTTATGAGGAGGTACCGGTTATGATTTTGGATAGACAAGTGAAGCGGTTTCGCAATAAGGTTAAGCTACTTGGAGGAATCAAGACGTGGAGAGTGTAACATAGGAAGCAGAGTTGGACATGATAGAACGATATCCTTACCTCTTACAATCCACTCAAGCCTACGATACTAGGTTATATCTCTTATGGTCGTAATTTCTTATTATCTTGAGTTTCATGACATTGGATGCATACATGAGCACAAAAATAATTTAAATGATGTTTTTACATGAGTTTTGAAAAACTTTTTATATGATGCATAGACTCTTGAGTTGTGGTTGAAATTTCTCTTGCATTGTGATTGATGTTCTCAAGCCGTAGTTGGAGCACATTAGAGGACAAATGTTCCCAAGGGGGGGATAATGTAACGACCCAAAAATTTCAGAAAATCCTTATGTTTGATCTTGTATGATGTTATACTGGTCATGGTTTAAATTTGGTAGCCACAAGTTGATTTTAAGTGGCCAAATGCAAAATGGATCATTTTGGGGCCTAGAGAGGCCGTTTGGACAGTGAGCTTCATAGAGCCATAACTCTTTATGTGTGTTGAACCGTGTGGTATAATATATATCAAATTGAATATCTTTGCGTTATCTTCACAACACAACTTTTTTCACTCAATTCCAAGTTCGTATGAGAATGTTATGGCCCAAAGAGTGAGACTACCTAAAATTTGGAAGATAATGGAAAGGGTCCCTGAAAATGACCCAAGGTATAGACCACGGTTTATGAAACTTTTAATAGTCTATGTGGGTGTTTCTGAGATGGTCCATAAAGTATGGGATGTCCAGGACCCACCCCACAAACTAAGTTAGGGTCCACCGACCACCCCACGGTCCGTGAGACCTCAAACGGACTGTTTTGTGGTCCATTAAGTGGGGCAGAACCTTGGAAAGGCGTTGGTCTGTTTATTTAAATAAGGCAAGGCTCATGGAGCAGTTGTATAGAGCTTGAGGTGAGGAATGAACCGGTTGGGCTACCGTTTGGCTCTGGGTTCAATGAATTTTCAGCCTCTTTAAGGGTTAAGTCGTAATTTGAATGATTCCTAGGCCCTTTTTAGGCTTCCTAAAGTCCCTTAAACCTATTGGGTAAAAATCTAACCCTTATTCATATATTTTTAACACTTTTAAACTTCATCAAATTTTCTCAAGCACCAAGAACACCATTGTTGAAGCTTTGAAGGAAATTTGGGGAAAACGTTGGATTCTTGCACCTTTCTTCAATTTAATTTCTTGGATACGAGGTATGTGGGACTTGATTCAAGGATCCTCTTTCATATTTGGAGACCCTAAGAATCCTAACCTTTTTAATTCAATTTTAAGCTTCCAATTAAGTTATGGGTTCTTACAATATTTATGTATATTAGTGTTGGAAATTGTGCGTTGTAGTTTTAGGTGATTTAAATATTATTTTAAGCTTGAATTCAGGATTTTATTGGAACCCTTGATGATTTAAAGTGCATGTCCCTTTCATGATTTAATTAAGCATGGGCATCTTGCATTATGACTAATTCATGGATTTCTACATGATTTATGATGAAATATCTTTCAAACTATGACATAAAGTCTTGATTCCATTACCCATGTTCTTGTATCTCGTTCATGGCATGTGCATGGTTATTTTTCCTTTGGAACCCATGATGAAACTCTTGAAACTCATGTATTCATGTAATTATTGCTCATTTGGAAACCATGATTTAAACTCTTGACTTGTGATCACATAGTCCCATGGCTCTTTGAAACATTTGGATGCTTGCATCCCCATGTTATGTCTTGATTGTTTGTTTGACAAGCCCATGTAGATGATCTACTCCTATTACATTGATATGGAATGATAATGAAATATTTTGGATAACTCTTATTGACCTAGGGCCTAAGCATGAATATGCTCCTTATACAATGGTTTTAGTTTTGACTAATGATGCAGATTTGTAAAGAATGTAAGCCTCCCGATTTAATGTTTTATGTATATATGTACGTATTCCCGTGGGATGAGATTTAGCACCGAGGGATTAGGCAAAACCCTTGCCGTCAAACCATGTGCCACCATGGGTTATTGAATCCCTAGATAGGGGTTCCGATGTCATGATTATCTCTTGTTCAAGGGATCTATGGGTACTACTTGGCAAGTAGTCCGGATCCAGATAGTGGCTCATTTGGGTCTTCCATGTTGTCGGTTGAGGTTACATCCCCGCTATATATGATCCTAGGATTTGCATTTCATGCATCATGGCATAGCATATTGTTATATTACTCTTTGGCTACGTGCATTCCTTTCCTATCACTTGTCCCCTTTCCATGTTGTTTGGTCATGCTATACTTGTCATATGCATTGCATTCCCGCATACTTTGTGCTTAATTGTGGTAACCCATATTCTTGTCTACATGTTCTAACCATGTAGGGACCGAGGGTGACTTATACATTCTACTGGACGACGTTTGATATCTTGTTGAAGATTTGCTAGTGGTGAGCCCTCTTGTTCAAGGTAAATAGCAATCGTTTATCTACCACTTTAGTTTATGTATTTACTTTCTATGTCTGAGGGTGAGCCTCAAACTTATCGAGGCCCCGCTCATATATGTAGAGGCATTGTTGGACAAATCTACACTCTTGTACGTAAGACTTGTATGTTGGATATTTGGTTATGTAATATGATGTTATTTAGATTGGTTTATGATCATGTCCTCTTGATATGATATTGACTTGAATGATGGGTATTGTGAATGGCTATGTGCTTATATGGAAAGTCCCGTGATCCCGATGTGCCCCATAATGGAATCCTATTCCCGTTGCCCTTAAAGGATTATTGAGATGTGTTATGTGCAAGCATGCTTATTCTATTCTCGTTATTGTCTCCATAGCTTGAGTCTCAAGTCCCCAATTCCTTAGAACTTACTTGTTGTGTGTTTAGCTTCCGCGCTTCCGAATCAATGATGTGTGTAATTATTCTATGATGGCTTGATTGAGGGTCTTCGGGTCCTCTTTCGCCATGTAACATCTAGGCCCCTATCCTTGTCTCTTTTTTTCAATGATGCATTTATATATGTATATGTACGTATTATCGTGGGATGAGACTTAGTTCCAAGTGAGTAGGTGGAAAAATGGGGTAACTCTAAGGCCCCGCCTATTATGTCAAACCATGTGCCATCATGGGCATATAAATCCCCGGATAGGGATTTCATGTCATGCTATCCTTTGTTTAAGGGTGTCTTGGGTTCTACTAGGCACGTAGAATGGATCCGTATAGTGGCTTTTTCGGGTCACTCATGTTGTCGGTTGAGGTTACATCCCTGCTATATATGAACATAAGATTGCATCTCATACATCATGGCATAGCATATTGTTATACTACTCTTTGGCTATGTGCAATCCTTTTGTATATTGTCCCCTTGTCATGTTGTTGGGTCACACTATACTTGTCATATGCATTGCATGCCCGCATACTTAGTGATTAATTGTGCTAACCCATATTCTTGTCTACTTGTTCTAACCATGTAGGGACCGAGGGTTACATATACATTCTACCAGATTACGCTTGAGATCTTGTTAAAGAATTGCTAATGGTGAGACCTTTTGTTCAAGGGCAGTAGCCACCCTCTATCTACCTCTTTACTTTCATGTATTTACTTTCTACTGACTTGAGGGTGAGCCTCAAACATGTCGAGGCCCCGCTCATCTATGTAGAGGCATTGTTGGACAAATCTATACTGTTGTACGTTTGACTCATATGTTGGATATTTGGCTATGTAATATAATGCTATTTCACATGATTTATGATAATGTCTCTTTCATCATGTTATGGCTTGTATGATTGGTTATTATGAATGACTATGTGCTATGTGTAAACATTCCTGTCCCATTCCCGCATTGTCCCTATAGCTTGAGTCCCAAGTCCTCGAATTGCCTAGAACTTACTTGCTATGTGTTTAGCTTCCGCGTTCGTGAACCGATGATGAATGTAATGGTGCTATTATGGCTTGATCGAAGCTCTTCTGGTCCTCTTTAGCCATAGAACATATAGGCCCCCTATCCGGGTTGTGACAATAGATCACAAGAGTTTGGAATATGTGTTCACCCAAAAAGACATGAACTTAAGGCAAAGAAAGTGGTTGGAACTACCTAAAGATTACAACATGAGTGTTCAATATCATCCTGACAAGGAAAATGTTATAACCGATGCTCTTTGTAGATTATCTATGTATAGTGTGGCCCATGTAGATGAAAGTAAGAAAACATTAGTAAAGGATGTTTATCATTTGGCTATATTGGGTGTTAGATTGGTTGAATGTAAATATGGTAGCATGCATGTTCAGAATGGGGCCGAGTTTTCTGTGGTTCTTGATGTTAAGGCAAAACAATACTTGGACCCATCTTTAGTTTAGTTAATGTTGTTGGTTGCCAAAAAGAATATAGAGGTTTTCTCCCAAGGGGGAGATGGTGTGCTTTTGTATCTAGATCGGTTGTGTGTTTCGAATATTGATGGTCTTAGAATGGTGATCATGAGTGAAGCCCATAACTCTTATTATTCTATACATCTGAGATGCACTAACATTTACCGAGATTTTACGAAAGTGTATTTGTGGCATGGTATGGGGAAAGACATAGCTATGTTTGTATCCGAGTGTCCTAATTATGAACAAATAATGGTGGAACATCAAATGCCGAGTGGATTGACTCAAGATATTCAGATCCCTACTTGGAAGTGGGAAGATGTGAATATGGATTTTGTAGTTGGTTTTCCTCGTATCTTCAAGTAATTTTATTGTATATGGTTGATTGATAACAAGATGACCAAATCAGCTCATTTCTTATTGGTTAAGATGACTTTCAATTCTGAAGACTATCCAAAGTTGAATATTTGAGAGTTCGTTAGGTTGCATGGTGTGCGTATCTCTATTATATCGGATAGGGATACCCAATTTTCTTCATACTTTTGGAGAGTTTTCAAAATAGGGTTTGACACTAAAGTGAAGTTGATTACCACTTTAATTCTCAAACCTATGGACAAGATGAAAGGACAATCCAAACATTGGAGGACATGTTGAGGGCTTATACTTTGGAATTCAAAGGAAATTGTGATGGCCATCTACCTCTTATTAAGTTTTCCTACAATAATAGTTTTCATACTAGCATTGGTGTGACACCGTTCAAGGCTTTGTAACAGAAGAGGTGTAGATACCCAGTGGGATGGTTTGAATTGGGTTAGATGGACAGGCCCATATTTTATTGTTGAAGCTACGGAAAAAGTGAAGTTGTTTAGGGAAAGCTTGAGGATAGCTCAAAGTCTCAAAAAGTTGTATTCGAATGATAGGATAAGGGACCTTGAATTGTTTTTTTGGTTATTGGGAGTATGTGAAGGTTTTTTTCACCTATAAAGGGTGTAATGAATTTTGGTAAGAAAGGCAAGTAAAGTCCCCGATACGTAGGTCGTAATTAGATTATTGAGCAGATTGGTAATGTGGCTTATAGATTAGACTTTCCCTGTGGTATGAGTTCCATTCAATGGGTTTTTCATGTGTTAATGTTAAGGAAGTTAATTGGTGTTCCTAGTTCGATTGTAACTTTGGAAAGTGTTGAGGTTTAACAGAAATTGATTTCTGAAGAGGCTCTGATTGAAATTTTTGATAGGCAAGTAAAATGGCTTCGCAACAAGGATGTGGCTCAGTTAAAGTGCTTTGGAGGAATGAAATATGAAGAGTGGTACTTGGGAGTTGGAGTCGGACATGATGACAGGAATCAACTCAAGCCTAAAGTGTTAGGTTCTTCCTACTCTAAGTGGCCTAAATTCTTTCACTCTTATGTTTCATGACATGACATGCATACATGTGCACGCAAATTATGTAAAAGATATTTTCACATGAGTTTTAATGATTTTATAATTTTTAATTAATGAATTATTCATTGTATTTTCATGTTGAAATGTTTCATATTCAAGTCAAGCCTTTCAAGCCGTGTTCTAGCTCATTCAAGGACAAATATTCCCAAGGGGGAGATTATGTAAAGACCTAGATCTCGAGAGGCCATGATGATGCTTAAAATTGAGTTCCAAACATTTGTGACCAAGGTGACACTGTATGGTCAACCCCACGAGCCCTGGAAGGGCCCACGAGCAATGAAGGTTGTCTAGGGGTGGCCCTTGGTATCGTGTGTGGTGTATTTAGGTTTATGGTGGAGTTCAACACAAAGTGGCCCCCTATTAAGCCCTTTATGGCTCGTGGTGCTCACCACTGGCCCTGAACGTGGCTCGTCGTGTGTGCCCTTGTCTTGAAAGCCATTAGGTGGCTAAGGCACAGACCATGGAGCCTTGTATGGGTCATGCACCTAACCACGGTCTTGGTGGGGTCTCGTGAAGCCATATCTTTTGGAAAATTCTGAGTATTAAATCACAATCTCGGAACTTGGATCTTTGTACGGCAGCTAGTATGGACCATGAATCTTTGTGCGGACCATGAACCCTTTTAGTGCAAACACCTTCAACCTAATTTTCGTTAATGTCATAAGGGACACTTCCCATGGTCCATTGTACAGTCCGTGGATCCTTGCACGAGCCGTGGTGCTCTTGTACGGGACACCTGAGCACTTTATAATGCCCATCTCATTTAATGTTTTCTTGTAACTTCAATTATTTTAAGGGTCTTTTGTGACTTTCTAACCTGTCCTAAACTCATGAAAAGTCCTCTACTACACCATCCCTATTCAATTTCATTCATTACATTTGGAAACCTAGATTTCAATTCCTAAAAACACTTTATAAGAGTCATGTGGTTGGGGATTCGAGCTATGGTCTCAACGAGGTTTCAATTCAAGTCTATTCCATCTAAATTCTTCTAGATTTCTCAAAGTATGTGGGATTGATTCATGATTCCTTTCCTATCATGAATACCCAAAACTTCTTACTTCCTAATTTATGGATTCTAAGATTACTTTGAATATGGGTCTTTTAAATTAATGGTGATTGTACTAAATTGAGTTATGGTCTGTATTTAATTGATGTTTTTAATATTATTTAAGCCTTACTATGTTGAAATACATTCATTTTATGACGGTTTAAATAAGCATGCCCCTTTACTTCATGAATCGATGCATGGGTAGTCTAAATTATGTTTTAATTGTAGATTTTCTTATGTGTTACATATGAATTTATCTTGTTATGCTATTTTAATATGAATCTCTATTGCCTATGTTATTCTCTCATCATTCATGACATATGCACGCATCAACATTGATTTTCATAAAGTTTATGATGTGGGCTAAAACCCATTTATGATTATGACTATGTTTTCAAGCAAGTATGGGTGTGACAAGATTGTGATCACATGATTTCTATGATATGGATCTTTGAGAAATTATAGTTATTTACACCAACATGTACAAGAATGAAAGAGCTACTCCTATACACGAAAGTATGACATGAAGTATGATTTAACTTTTTAGCCCAAAAATGCATAATTATGAAGTATATTTAGGCATTTAAGCCTATGTATGCATTGTTATGATTTGAAAAGTCTTATCCTCCTTTTTAAAAGTATGTATATCTATATGTACTGCCTTGGTATGATGACCTAGCACCGAATAGTATATGGCGGTTGAAGTCTATCCTCAAAGGCCTTTGCTCCATTCTTATAACTATGTGCTAGAATTGGTATATGTTTATGCCCCTTTATTGGATGATTATAAAATCCTTCTAAAATGATTAAGTCGTAAGGAAGGATGGTCATCACACAAAAATGATTGAGTCATAAGGTGTGAATGTAGGCTACCCTTGGCAAGCAGGCTACCCTAATATCAATGTGAGGGCTTATGCATCGAGAGATTCATGTAATGGTTCGCATGGTCTAATTAGATGTCGATTATGGTCGCATCACCATATGTTGAAGTATTATAGAAGTCATGCATCATGGATTTCATGACATATTCATACTATGTTCTTTCATATCTTTCTATATACATATGATCTTGTCATCTAACATTGATTTAGAGGTTACTCATGTTCATATGCATTGCATGCCCGCATACTTAGTACATTCAAATGTACTAAGGCATACGCTCTTTCCTACATGATCTAATCATGTAAGGACTAGAGACTATCATCTTTCACCTCTTGACGGGTAGCTTTAATGATAAAGAGTTACTTATGGTGAGTCCTATCATCCAATGACAAGCCACCTTCGAGGTACCTATTATGTTATGACTTTCTTATGTTTTTTTATGTTGAGGGTGAACCTGGGACATGTATTGTCTGGCCGTCCTATTCTGTCTACTAGAGGAATAGTTGGATATCACGAACTCTTATGTACAAATAGATTATGTCTATCTTTGGGATGCTATGTTGCCTATTGTGTTATAATGACATGAACATGATGAAGTATGAAATGCGAAAGTCCTAAGCCACTTCTATACACGTAGTGTGACTCATACTTACCTGCCCCTTAGTTTTATGTGCTATGTGCTATGTGAATCCATGCAAATCCCTATCCCTATGACATCCTCATAGCGTGAGTCATACATACCTTCCCCGTAGAAGTATGTGCTTATTTTATAATTACGATTTATCTAACTGATGATGTGTGTATGTATACTATGAGGCTTGTTTTGGGACTCTCAAGCTCCCATTCGCTATGAAACTCCTAGGCCCTAAGATTGGGTTATGATAGTTCATTCTCTGAAAAGCCCACAAGGAATGATGCTTAAGCTATACAAAAAGATGACAAGCTTTTCCAAATACAAGTTGATACCATGACATCCCAATTGGGGCTTTGTATGTCATGCGGTATGCCTACAATGAGTTATCAAGTTTACTTACACACTCACTCTAATTCCGATTCACCATTTTAGAAGGAATGACCTTTATCTCCCAATTTGACACCTCAATTGTGCCATTTTCTTGAGAATGTTATGGGGTTGTGATTCGGTGATTCACCCAATAATTTGTCAATAATACACTAAATAACCTATTGAAAAATGTGAGTGTCAATTGAAAATGATAGTATAAGGGGTATTGAAATAAGTTAGAATGTTTTTCTTTAAAAAGTTCTATACATCCTTACCATCGTTAGATAGAAAAGCTATTACCTCTACCCATTATGATACATAATCAACAGACAAAAAGATGTACCAGTTACCAAAAGAGCTCACTAAAGGCCCTGCAAAATCAATTCCCCAATCATAGAAAATTTCCAATGTAAGGGTAGAGACGGAATTCATGACATCTAGATTTGTTACCTTGAAGTTAACACTTTTGAAAGGCCATGGAAAAATCATGTTCATCCTTGTGAAGATTGGGCCAATAATATCATATTTGAAGAACCTTTGAGGCTATTTGGATTACTCCATTATAACCTCCGATTGGAGATGAATGTCATTCTTCAAAAATAGCACCCATAGATGATTCTGAAACACATCTTCAGATAATATTATCGGTACACTATATAAATAGGAAAGGGTTACCCAAAAAATATCATTTCATATTAAACAAAACTTTTCTTCACTGATGATGGATGAGAGACTCTAGAATAATCCTACACACTAAATAATTGACAAAATCAACATACCATGGACTAGAGTTAAGAGAAACACCAATAAGAGTTTCATCCAGAAATGCATCATCAACATCAAAATCATCTACACTTTCTCCATTAGATTCAAGTTGAGAAAAGTGGTTCCCTACTTTATTTTCTCAACCTTCCTGGTGTTTGTCCTCAATGTCAAACTCTTACAAGAATAAAACACCTCTAATCAACCTTTTCTTTGCATCCTTTTTGGCCATTATGTATCGAAAATGTATCATGATCCATATGAACTACCACTTTGGTTCCCAACAAATAAGCGTAGAATTTCTCAAAAGCATAGACAATGACCAACAACGTTTGCTCCATTACCGTGTAGCTCTTTTGGGCAAGATTAAGGGACTTGCGTCCATAATAAATAAAATAGTATAACTTGCCTCTTTGTTGACCCAATACAACCCCCAAAGTAATTCGACTGGCATCATATATAACTTCAAAAGGCAATGAATAATCGGAGACATAATTATAGGAGCCACAACGAATTTTTCATTAAGGTATTAAAATTCTTTCATTCAAGCATAGAAAGGTTGACTCCTTCCAAAGAAATTTACACAATGGGTTGTATAGCTTGGAAAAGTCTTTCATAGAATGATGATAGAAATTAGCATGCCCCAAAAATATCCTCACCCTCTTGACAGACATACGGGTAGGAAGGCTAGCAATAGCATCAACTTCATCTTGATCCACTTGCAGCCCATTACTCAAAATATCATGCCCCAAGATGATACCTTCTTTAACTATAAAATGACATTTCTCTCAATTGAGCACCAAATTAGTTTCGACATACCTTTGAAGAACCCTTTCTGTGTGAGAATGACATTTCTCAAAACATCACCAATGACCGAAAATTCATCCATGAACACTACAAGAAAATTGGTCTTTAACGAGGGGAAATTCAGTCGCTAAAAGTATAAATCCGGTCGTTATTGACTAATAACGACCGGTAAAATTTCGGTCGTCACCGGACGTTAAAAGCTCCGCCATTAAAATTTTAATGACCGGATTAAATCCAGTCGTTAAAAAAGCTCTAACGACGACAAAAATCCGGTCGTTATACCTCTTTTTAGCAACCAAATTTTTCTTTCACTAATTGATATTCTAGTTATTAAAAAAAAAGGGGGCAAGCCCGGTGCACTTTCGGGAAGAGCCCTACCACAAAGATCTATTGTATGTAGCCTTACCTTGAATTTCTGCTAGAGGATGTTACCAAGTTTTGAACCCGTGACCTTCTGGCCACATAGCAACAACTTTACCAGTTACTCCAAAGCTCCCTTTACTTCTAGTCATTAAAACTTTAATTATAACCACAAATCAGATCAACAAAAGTGCATATATATTCATACATATATATAAAAATACGTGCATATATGAAAACACACAAATTGATTATATTCATATAAAATTTCATAGTTGACTATAAAA
>JBCEWC010015137.1:0-13932 GCA_038996855.1 Solanum aculeatissimum
AGTTACCCATGCTTAGTAAATCATGAAATTGAACATGCAACTTGAACAATAAGGGTTTCATAAATCATCCATGAAATCAAATGTTAAATCATGTTTAAATCACCTAAATACTACAGCACTCAAGTCCCAACATTTATCTACAACAATATTAGAAGAACCCATAACTAATTGGAAAACATAAAATCAATTTAAAAGAGTTAGGGTTCTTAGGATCTTTAAGGATGAAAGAGGATCCTTGAATCAAGTCCCACATACCTTAATACAACCAATAAGTCACTAAAATCAATCTTAGACCAATCTTCTTTCCCAATTTCTACAAGCTAGCTTCAAAGGAGGCCAAAAGTGTTTTGAAATTTGTAAAGAGAGTGTAAGAGAGTTCTAATGGATGAATGAGGGTTTGGGGGATGATTTAGGGGTTTAGGATACCTTAAGGGACAAAAAGGGGGCTTAGGAAAATGTTAAATCAAGAAAATACCATTAATAAACCAGAACTTTTCACTGAACACAGCACCCAAACGGCTGCTACAGTGCAGTCAAATGGTCACATGGGTCATTTACAATGCCGTCAAGTTGTACTTAGCCAATTTTCCACACGAACTCTCGGAGGACTTTCTGTTACATTTGACGAGCAACCAAATGGACCGTCTAAGGTGAGACGGCCCGTGTGATGCACCTTATGACCTCCCTTAAACTCAAAAATCATGCCCAAGACTTGGTCTAGCCACTGTCCAACTTCACGGGACAGTGGACGGCTCGTTAAGTGTCAAACGACCCATTAAACGTACCGTCAACCTACACTTGTCTTAGGGGTGGTTCCATGCCACCCCAAGCTTACTGTGAACCACACGACACCCTAGACAGACCGTGCAAAGTTTCACGGTCCATGTAAATGTCCTTGGTCATTATTCTGAGCCTATCTCTATTGGCTTCCGAATTTTAGATAGTCTCACCGTTTGGGCCATATCTCCTTCATCCGATATCCAAATTGAGTGAAACCACTTTTGTTGCAAAGCTAACTCACATAGCTTCAATGTAATATATGGTATCTCACATGGTTCATCCCACAGCAAATGTTATGAATATTTGAAGTTGACTATCAAAACTGTCCCTCTAGGCCACTAACTAGCCCAATTTGCATTCGGCCACTTAAACTCAACCCGTGGCTACAAAAACTCATACATGGATTGTACTACATCATAGAATTCCAACCATAAGTAGATTTTGAAAATTTTCGGGTTGTTACACCAACACTTGACAGTTGACATTGGTGTCCCAATATAAACAAATTTTGTTTTTAGTATTGTGAATAGATTGATTCATTTGGAGATAATTTATAGTATTATAGATATGAGAAACATTAGCAAACAGCTCCAGAATAGCAATCAAACTAAGTTGATAAATACTCTTAAGTTTATTGAGTCTTTCCAAAACCCCTTGGGTGTTGACGCCCCTTGCATTCCAAATAAGAGATCTAAACATTAAATTTTTTTACTTTTGGATCTAATGATAGGTCTGCTAGCAGTAGCAAATTTAATGATGTTGGTATGTTTGGTGAAGGATTTAGCTCTATAGGGACCCCTTGGGGATAGGCCTTGATTATTAGTAACCAGATGTATTTCCTCTTCCAAGACATTGGCCCCACAAGAGTTTAGATATTGAAATAGTTTTTCCTCAACATAATGAGGCTCATTAAGCTTTTCTTCCTCTTGGGAATGTGAAAGTTCTTCCTTCTCCTCAGGGTGTAAAACAACATATTCATCCTTAAGAGGAGGATTATCAAAATTGTCGTCCTTATTAGTCAAGAAGTTGCTCATATTACTTCCATTCTGATTCAGAGTCTCTCCAATCAAGTCAGTCTTCTTAGAAGGGTCTTCAGTCTGGATACAGGATTGTTGTTTTTCTATGACCTCTCTCTTCTTATTAATAGCATCCTATATTTTTTTGCTCAGCTTATTTTTCCTGGTAGTTGATGGTTGTTTGTTGGTGCTAGCTATAGATCCCAAATCCTTAGCCATGTCTCCGATAGAAGTAATGTGATTACCATTATTGATAGTTTGATCAGCTTCCTGATGACAAGGTCTATCCAATTGGTTCTCTTTGGTAGTAGTGGGATTCCTACAATTGATATCAGGGGTTTTTGAAGAATTCACTTCTAGGACCTTACTAACATCCTCTCGATTGAGGATCTTTTCCTACAATTCGGCATTCTCATCCTATCATCCCTTATACTTATCCCTCCTATCTATATCCTTATCATCCTTAACATCACATAAAGGGTAGTCTAGGGGTTGAGAATAGGATAAGTCAATACCTGAAGGAGTTAGTTGGCTTTCTATCTTATCCATCTCATTATCGTTCCTATTTTCCAATAGTACCTACTGATTTTCCTCTACTATATTGTGGAGCTCATGCATAGCAATATTGTTACAATGATCCAGAATTTTTTGGTTTTCACATGACATACCTATTTCTGGATCAACTTGTTGGTGTTGTGTATTCTCTCTATTCTTTTGAGCAACCCGAGACTTATAAGCTTTGTTAATCGGATTTGTATATTGGCATCTATTAGACTTTCTTTTTTGGGATTGCCACTAGTCTTTTTGATCCTTAGTATTTTGTTGAGGAGGAGGTTGTTTCTCTGGTTTGATCCCCTGGTTAGGAGAGTCATTGTTTTGAGAAACTTTATCCTTATCAAAGGCTCCTTGTTTTTGATTCTCCTTTCCAAACTCCATTTTAGATCTTTTTTTATGCTCATCATCCCTTCTTTTGACTATGAAGATCTCCACCTCATGGCCTTGGAGTTTGCAGTAAGAACAATAATCTGGGACAAATTCATATTAGATGGTTTGCCACCTCCCCAGAGTGATATCCTCTTTAACCAACCCCATCAAAACGTGACTAGGCCTGTGCTTGGTTAGGTCAATCTGTTCTTTAACTTTTGCAACACTTCCTCTAGACTTTTAAATAGAGGTTGTGTCCAAGAAAACAACCTTACCTATGGGGGCCAAGAGAGTTGACACAAATTCCTTATTATAGCAATGCCAAGGTAATTCTGGGAGGATAATCCAAACTGGGATAATGGTAGTTTCTTCCTCAAGTTTTAAATTAGGGGTCCAAGTATGGATTCTCATGACTTGACCTTCAATATACATCCTTTGTTTGGTCCAGATGCTGTTATAGTCTAGCTCATTATCTAGATCAATAAGCATATGCCTAGCATTAAAATGGGCAATCTTAACCTCCCCTGTCAACTGAGTTTAAACGATAAAATCCTTTCTTATTAGATCAACTTTAGGCATAGAGATGTAGAATTTCCAATAAGGGTGAATCTACAATTACTAGCTAGTTTGATCATAAAGTCATCTTTATTGAATATCATAGTAGGCATGCCTTGCTTAGTGGTATATTTAGGCTTGCGCAAATGAATAGGAGCCTCATTTTTTGCTTAATTGATCCTAAGCTTGGCAACATACGATTGAGTAATGGTGAATGGGGCAAGTTCTTTCCTTTGATCAGATTTATTAGCAGAAACACCTTGGTCAACATTATTATGCTTCATATTATCAATCAAGGTGCAAGTTTTCTTGGGATTTGATTTCAACAAATCAGATTTGCTGAAATTACTAGAGATTCTAGGAAAAGAATTCACCTTACCTTTATCAGGGTGAGAAACATATGTTGGAGGAACCTTAGAGCCAAAGTTCTCCTTATCATTCAGGGATATATTGCCCTCCTTCTTTCATAGATGTTTCTCCTTCGAGCTGACAACATCAATAGCACATTCATTCGAGGGGGAGCCACTCAAGATCCCATAATGGAGCCGGTTTTCCTTTTATCCACGACAAGATTGTTCTATTACGAAGACACTCTTATTTCAATTGGAGAGTATCTTTAATTAGGGTGCAAGTCTGAGAAATTCTCTTCCTGAACCCTGTCATAAATCACCTCCTTAGGTAGATTCTTGAGCGTATTTGAGAGAGTAGTTTGGGATTCATTTGGAGATTGATTCCTATCCTTCAATTCAAGCTGTGAAGCTCCTTTCGGTGGCATTGGAAGGCCTGTCGGAGGTGATTCCACCATTAATGATCACAAGGAGCTAGTTATGAAGGAATTAGTAAGCCATTAGAATAAAGAAAATTTTGCTTAGAGAGAGAAAAAGATCCTCAAACTAATCTATGATTGACTACATAATCCCTACATAGGACTAAACACCCCATATCGATGCTTAACATAGCCACCATCTTTAACTAATGTCCTTTAAAGCATATCCTAATCTAAGGCTCGACCAACAACTACAAAAATAAGAAAGAAGGGAATGAGGAGGGATACAAGGAAATTATGATCCAAACCATCATTAAATGCATATTAAACCTTATCAGGAAGAACTTAGTCAACAACAAGAGTCGTTGCCTACCTTGAAGCTGATCACGTGAGCTCCAAATCCACTCTATAATAATTATCCATGCCTCAATTGCCTCCAATTACTGTCACACAATCAAATTACTTATATATATGAAAAAACAAATATTTTGACATCAAGTATGCAATTTTTAGAGCTGGATCCAAAATCGGGTCAAAAAGAGAATCGTGGGACCCATGATGGAAATTTAGAGATCAACATCGTAGAAAGGTTAAAAACATAACTAAGGACCCATACCCCGAAATGAGGCACAATTCAAGCTTTAAATTGATGGAATTAGAATCAAATAACATTTTCATGATAATAAGAATTTTCAAGAATAGGGATAGCAGCTTCGGCATTGAAATTAAGTCCAATGAAGCCTGAAATACAGATTCTGAGCACACAACAATGATCCTTGCTAAAAACCGCACAATTTGGGCCCAAAATACACTTAAATGGGACTACGAATGCTTAAGTTATAAACTCCCAAAAATTCCCCTAAAATCAGTCCAAAAATGCATGAAATCACTAGCTAATTTCAAAAATTAACCTCAAATGATGACTCAAAATAAAATTTCAAGCTCACAATAGAGTTCTATACAAAATTGTACACAAGTTAGACTCTTGAAACATTAAACATGGGTCTAAAATGCCCAAGATATCACTTCTTAAAAGTTGCATGAAAATCATTCCTGTCACAACCCAAAATTCGAGTGTAAGGGAACTTACCTAACCCACAAAGGTGAGTCCTCCCAAAACCTAAATAACTCAATATACTAATAAAAGCGAAAGATAAAAAAATCCAATAAGGTAGATAAGCATAGGAAATCAAAAGCTACAACCATCCCAGAACAGGTGTCACATGTACAAGCCTCTATAGTAAGAATGCAGAAATGAAAATACAAGTCTCAATGTTTAGTCCTAAAATAGAACATAACAAAAGTTAAATTCCTTGAAGGCCAGCGAAAGCTACAAACAGCTAGCTCACGAAAGATCCAAAAGCTTGATCCAATAATAGATGAATACTAGCAAGAGGGACTTGGCTCACAACCTACACAAATGTAGAAAGGGGTGAGTACCAAACAACAGGGCACTTAGAAAATGGAACTAACTTAAAGTAAAACAATGAAGAAGATAAGTACTCTTTAACACCCAACCACATACTGCCGAAATGCATACCTGTACTTAAAAAAGTCTCAGCACAATATAATATACATAGACAAATATACACATCTCATAGAACGGTGTCTCAAAATATCCAACAGGTATAACAAGTCATCAATATAATAGATCTCTAATAATACAAGTAGTATCAATGTATTCACAATCCCACACTCATCACATATAATAATATGAACAAAAGTAATGATATGAGATGGAGTGGATGCCATGAGATGTAAATAATATGATGCAATATCAAATATCATGATGCATTCCTGTCCTACAACACACATCCGTTGATAACCTCAGACCAGAACCCATGGGAGCCTCACATGGACCATGTATCTGCCAGAACCATTTCGCTTTGGCATTTAGTTTTATGTCTAGCAAAAATAATTTCCTTTTGGCTTTTCGTTTCCTTTCATTCTTTTCTTTTTATCTAGCTGGAACCATTTCCCTTTGGCTATTTATTTATTTGTTTCTTTTCTTTTTCTCTAGATGTAACCATTTCCCTTCGACTTTTCATCAACGAATAATCAAGCAAAGACATAATAATATCACATTAATCATGTCCATGAAAATAGAATATGCAAGATGTCCATATGAATAATGTATCTCAACAAATAATTGAATAACTCACAAGTGCACAAGTACTCAAGATATAACTTCATAATCACCACAATCTCAATGTCAACATCCACTAGTTCACAAGTTAAATTTCAACGTATGAACAACTACTCAATTTGAAATCTAATAATCAAAGCCTATGATGATACAATTCTACCTCAAGCATTTAGTTTCATACACATAGGAATATAGAAGGTTGAATCATATATAACAAAAGGTTAGAAGTCCACTTGACTTAGATAAAGATTCATGTCAAGTAAAATTCAAAGCTTTTTCCTTTCTATTATACTCTGAATCACAAAAATCTAATCAAATATAGCATCACAATCATATAAAAAATTTAATGACAGTAAAATCAATGAATTAGGATAAAAATTGCAAAATTGTCAACATTTTCATGTGGGAAAAAGTAGCTAGAATCTAAAAATTAATACATGAAAATGCTCCCAAAGTGATAAGCAGTTCAACGGTAAAAACCATTTTGAAAATGGAGTTAAAATGAAGTAGAAATCAATAATTTAGTATTAGGAATCAAAGTCTAAAAAATACCTAAATTCTCCGATTAAAATCCAAAAATTACAAGTTAAAAACTCAATTTAATCATAAAAATTGAAGAAATAGGTTAAAAAGAGTTACCCAATCGATTTTCCTTGAAAATCTTGAAGAATCTCTTGAAAACAAAGTTTAGAATATGAAAAATGGTAGAAATATGTTAAACTCGCCAGTTTAAAAGTCTACTGTTTCAGGCACAATTTACTTTCCGTGAATGTGGATAAATATCTGTGAATGTGGAGGCCACATGGAAGTTACCCTTAGCCAACACAGGGACTACTTTCGTGAATGCAGAGGTCAAGGGTTCTACTACTCCACGAACGTTGACTCCTTATCTTTGAATGCGGAGGTCTAAAAGATTAACTGATGTACTACCATAATACAATACTTTTGATGCATTAAACTTAGGATTTTGTGTGATCTCAAAGCGATGTTAGTAGGTTTGATATGTCTTTGTGTTGATTTTACAGAATTACATGAATCAAGATGTTTTTTGCCAAGTTCTATAGATTGCAGGTTTTTGATGATATACGAAGCATTTTGTGGGTTGTGGTCTATTTCATAAGTTGTAGATGTGTTCAAGGATAAGATCTAGTGAAATTGTAATTTTTAGATGTTGAAGATACGTGTTATCAGATGAGTCGTAACCCATTTGACAACCCGTATGCTTGTTCGTATACTAAAGATAAAAAAATATGCTAAGTGTTGAATAATTATTAGACGGAGGCTCCTACAGGTCGTAAGTTAGGTGATGAGTTGTAAAACATGTTCGTACCTAGAGGATTAGTTTTGAAGATATGCTAAAAAGTTAACAGATGAAACCTCTTATGGGCCATAAGTCAAAAGACGACCCGTAAGGTAGTTCATACAAGTGAAGATAGATTATGTGAATTGCAGTTTACAAATACCAGTCCCGGGCGATGATTTTATCTATGGCCCGTAACTATGCTCGTCTGATTTCCCGATTTTAGTTTTCCTATTTCAATTTGGATTTGGTTTCTACTTATTATAAATAGGTTTTTAGGGTTTTTTACAAGGGGAGAACAGTTAGAACATGAATAACTCATTACTTGTGATTAGTACTTTGTTCATGGAGATTGTTTTTGATATTATTTTTAGGTTGTAACATCGTGATTTTTATAGAGATTTTGAATTTTCATGTTCTTTAATTCATCATTCTAAGTGTTTAATTATGCCAATTCATAACATGATTTCTTCACCTACAATGAACATGAATAACTACACCTATAACTAGGGTTGTGGGAACATGAAGAACTAACAAAATAAATCCAAATAATTTGTAAACATTAGAAAGTGTGCATTTGTGTATTATTTATTCCTTTCCTATGAATGCTTTTTAAAGAGCGCACGCATTAAAACTTACCTAATTCTTACTTACTAGATCAAGGAGGTAATGAATGGGATAAGAGATAATTAATAGGATTTGATGTGATTACTCTCGTCTAATCAACCTGGATGTATCAAGGGATGGTTGTACTGGGACGAAAGTAAGGGTTTGTAATGCAATCCCTCGAGGATGGATCAAATCAGGTGGTAAAATTTTCCAAGCGCCTGGATCAAAGGGTTATGTGAGCATAACTTACCAATTTTGCATGCTACATATTAGAAAAAGTTACGATTATCTTATAACACTGAGTTAGGAATTCATAGGCAACACAATACCCTAGTTACTTCTCTCACTGATTTCACAACACTTGAATTTTATTGTTTGCTGCAATATAGGTTTAAATACTGCATTTTACAACCCCCCCCCCCCTCAGGAGAAAAATAGATTAATTCATCTCAATTTCTTTAATTAATCCAAAGTCTACACCTTATTTCTCATGGGATCGACCCTAACCATGATTAGGTTCTATATTTTTACAATGACTATTTATACCTTGATTTGGAGGTGTACCTTGGGCATGATCGAGATTTTGGTGCCATTATCAGGGAATATGATATTTAGATTTGGTTTAATTAGGGAAATTTGTGAGTTAATCCTTTTTTTCCTTATTTTACTTGTTTTTATTTATGTTTCAACATACAGATGTAATATATGCCCAGTACTCGAAGTCGAGACAATCCCTTGACTTCATTTGATCCAAAGATCAAGAGAACATTATGAAGAATAGCCCAAGACAACATGAACGCTGCAAATATAGCACTCAATCAGAATGACCAAGACACACCACTACTTGAGGATGTGAATTTGATGTTCCATCAAAATACAACACTTTTGATGCTTAAAACTTAGGATTTTGTCTGTTCTCAAAGTGATATTGTTGGATTTGATGAATTTTTATGTTTATTTTGTGGGATTTCTAAGTTGGCTTGATTTTGGGATGAAGTTTGCAAATTTGCAACAATTTGGGAGAGTACGAGGCACTCAACAGGCCATGGAGACGTCCACGAGTCATAGAGTAGTTTCGTGGCCATGATCTAGTGAAGGTCATATTTTTAGATGTGTTACTCCATGATGGAACAAATGAGCTATAGAAGTTAATACGAGTCGTGGAGTAGTTTCATTCCTTGAGGTTCAGAGATGAATAGTTTCAAACAATGGCTCAGACAAATCCCTATATGATCCATGATTCTGAATATGGCCCATAGGAAGGTCTCGTGGAATCAAGAGCCAATTTCTAAATTTGAAGTCTACGAAGCCTCGATACTGGCCATGTAATCCTCTACGGCCCATAAACTCTTTTGTGGGGCCTGTCAACTTAGTTTTTCTATTTTCTTTTGGATTTGGTTTTTACATAATATAAATAGGTTTTTAGATTTCATTTTAGAGAGAGAGAGAGGTAGAATGATAGAAAAACACTTGTAAAACTCTCTTTGTGTGGTTTTTACATTAATTCTATAGCATTGGGATTTCTTGAAGATTGAGATTTCTCGCTCTTAAATTTTATCATCATAAGTGGTTAATTATGTTATTATTTAACATGATTAATCATCTACCCTGGTCATTCTTAGCTAAATCCACAACTGGGATTGCGGGAACCCTGAAGAACTAACAAGGTAAAATTGGATAATTCATAATTATTGGAAGGTGTGCATGCATATGTTAATTATTTCTCTTTATTTTAATTGATTTTTAACGAGTGGCCAATGTTAGAACTCACCTTGTGTTACTGACTGGATCAAGGTAGTAATGAATAGGAAAAAAGAATAATTAACATGATTCGATTGATGTTTTCTCGTCTAGTCAACCCAACTTGATCAAGAGAAGGTTGTACTGGATCAATAGGTAAGGTTTAATAATGTCACACTACAGATATGGATTCAAATCACGTTGTGATATTTACCTCTCACCTGAATCAAATGGTTCGGTAAAGTTAACTTACCATTTTTCATGCCACACACTAGAAACGATTGTGATTATTTGACAATACTGAGTTGGGGAATCATGGGGAACATTATACCCTAGTTACTTCTTCTACTAATTTCACAACACTTGCACTAGTGTAGGTTCATTTCTCTGAGGGTTTATTAACCCCCCCCCCCCCTTCAAGAGATAAGTAGGTTAATCACCTCGAATTGCTTCGAATAATCCTAAAGTCTACCATACTCCCTGTGGGTTTCACCCTAACCTTGGTTAGGATATATATTTTGGCAATGACCCCTTAAACTTCCACAAAGGAGGTGTAGCATGAGCGATATAACAATCCACCACCATAGGATCTACAGGTTGTTGCTAACACATGGAATTAATATAGGCTTGATCTAATGGCAGTGGATGTCACCGGAGCTATTGTATTACCTCCTTTTCCGGATGAAACTAAATTTGTTTTTTGAGTGGGTTACTATAGATATTATAGAATAAAGGGTTGTTCACGAGCCTACCACCATAGGATCTGCATAATCATCTACATAATATTGTATTTATCAGTAAGAGTATGATGGTAAATCAAAATCTATTCATGGATGTCATTAGGATTTGTGCCTTCCCATTATCTCTTAAAGGTGAGGTGAAAGTATGGAAATTCGAACTCTCACAGGGTTCTATCATCAC
The DNA here is from genome assembly GCA_038996855.1 of Solanum aculeatissimum. NCBI lineage: Eukaryota > Viridiplantae > Streptophyta > Magnoliopsida > Solanales > Solanaceae > Solanum > Solanum aculeatissimum. The sequence goes on from JBCEWC010015137.1 coordinate 10,758, forward strand.
TTGGGAAGAAATGCAGAAAGCCTTTTTGGAGTGGCTCTTTCCCAAGTTGAAGAAGCTAAAGCTGAAGGATTAGATCAATAACTTCGAGCAATTAACTAGTTATTCGATTAGCACTACATGGGAGAGGTTCACAGAGTGTTGTAGGAGGTTTCCTGACCACAATATTGTTGATGTTTTCCTTGGTGGAGATCTTTTATCGGGCATTGCATAATAATTGCAAAGTAGTGGTTGACAATATATCTGGAGGCTCTTCTTGGATTGCACTTTTCCAGTGGTAATAGAGCGACTAGAGAATGTATCAAAGACTAACCATGAATGGGGATCGAGGGATAGATTGAAACTAAAATCTCCTTTATAGTTAGTACCAATCAAGAGCAGGCGAAGATCAACAAGTATATGATGCAAGAGTTGCCCCAAAAAAGCACTAATCAGGGTCGTTAATGAGACACAATCAGGACAGAGTTAATGCAGTTAGTCAATAGCCACCTCGTGCACCCATGTATGGGGAGCCATATATTATGTAGGACACTTAATTTGATCCTGATCAGCTGGGGGTTTCTAAACCAACACCTAAAGGTTCAACTAGGACTATTGGCGCCAAGGTCAAGGGAATCAAGGTCAGAACTATAACAAGAATAATGCATATAAGGACAACAACTGAGGTAATTATTGCAACAGGAATACGGGACAAGACAGAGATAGGTATATAAATGGTGTGTTTGTTCCACCATGTAATCATGATTCTGGAGCTAGTAGTTTGTGTATTGAGGAGATGTTCGACAAGTTGTAAAGAAGGTTGACGCATATAATGAGACATTGATGAGAGGAAAGCTGATATCTCAAATATTAATCAGAAGATCGAGTCTCACTCTATAGCCATTAACTAGCTGGAGCAACAATTTTTCTAGATGTGTACACAGTTGAATCAATTCCAAAAGGGTATATTGCCAAGAAATACAGTGCAAAATTTGAAGAATGATTGGTAGTGTATGGTAGTGACAACACGAGAAAGTAAGTAGATGATTGACCCACTGATGTCGATTGATGATGATATGGTTCATGAGGTAATGTTAGAGAGCAATGATGTAGAGATAGGGGATGAAAAAGCCAAGGATGGGGTGAGCAATGAATTGGTGAACCCAAAGAAGTTAAAACTCATACCTAGGCCTGCACCTCCTTTCCCTCAGAGATTTAAGAAGGAAGAGGAGGGGATGTTTTAGCATTTAATCTCCATCTTGAGGTAACTATATATCAATATTCCCCTCATTGAGGCATTGGAGAGAATGCCTGGGTATGCCAAGTTCATGAAAGACCTAGTGAAAAAGAAGAGGAGGATGAGCGAAGAGCTTCAGCATTGTGGTTCTATTGAAACAAGGTTCTTAGTGCAAAAGAAAGAGGATCCCAGAGTATTCAGTATACCCTGCACCATTAGAGATGTCAACTTTTCAAAGGCATTATGAAACTTAGGAGTCAGAATCATCTTAATGCCTCATGCATTGTTCAAGCAATTGGGCTTGGGATCCCCCACACCAATGAGTATGAGGTAGTTTATGGCTGACAATACAGAAAAACTTTCCTATGGGGATACTGTACGACGTTCTAGTAAAAGTGGAAAAGTTCATATTCCCATAGACTTTGTGATACTTGATTGTGAATTTGACTTTGATATCTCAATCATCTTTGGAAGACCCTTCCTAGACACTAGGCGAGCACTAATGGATATGGAGTTGGTCTAAGTAAAATTTAGATTAAATAACGAAAACGTTGTCTTCAATATCTGTCAATCCATAAAAAGACCTGATGATCTAAATATGGAGGTATGGGAACATGGTGAAGTCTGAGTAACCAAGTTGTCTAACTCATGTTACGACAACAAATCAGACGTTACTTGAGAGGCAACCTAAGCCAGTGAGGATGATGTGCCGCCAAAATGCAGCACTTTTGAGGCTTAAAACTTGGAATTTTATGTGTTCTCAAAGCGATGTTAGTAGGTTTGATTGTGTTTTGTGTTTTTTTTGTAGGATTTTCACGTTGGCATGATTTTCAAACAAAGTGGGTTGAAATAGTAGAATCTGAGGATCCATGTGTAACAACCCGAACATTTTTGAAATCTCCTTATGATTGGTATTATATTATGTACTACAATTCATGGTTGAGTTTTGGTAGTCATGGGTTGAGTTTAAGTGGCCGAATGCAAATTGGGCTAGTTAGTGGTCTAGAGGGACAGTTTTGGTAGTGTACTTAAAAAGTCATAACTATTGATGTGGGATGAACCCAGTGATCTTCTACATATCAAATGGACTCGCTTTGCGTTAGTATTGCAACACAACTAGTTTCACTCAAATTGGAGTTCGGATGAGGGAGATATGGCCCAAACAGTGAGACTGTCTGAAATTCAGAATCCATTGGAGATAGGCTCAATAAGTGGCCAAGGACAGGGCCACGAGCTGTGAAACTTATCACGGCTCGTCTAGGGTGTCTTCAAGTGTTCCAGTGAGCTAGGGGTTGCCTTGAACCACCACTAAGCCAAGTATAAACCAACGAAGCCTTGAACGGCTCATTTGAGCCCAAACAGATCGTCCACTGTCCCATTAAGTTGGACAGTGGCTAGGCCAAGACTTGGACATATTTTAGGGGACTAATTATGGTTTTAAGGGACCTCACACGGATAGTCACACCTCAAAAGGTCTGTCACGTTGCTCGTGAAGTGTAACAGAAAGTCCTCCGAGAGTTCGCGCTGAAAATTTATCTAAGTGTTGGTTAATGGTGGACCAAACGGCTCGTGCACTGTTGCACGGGCACTGTTGCTGCCATTTCACTCTGCTTAGTCTTGGAAAGTTACATTTTATTAATGATATTTTTGTGATTTAACATTTCCCTAAGCCCCTTTTTTGTCCCCTAATGTCTCCTAAACCCCTAAACATTCCCCAAACCCTCATTCATCCATTCAAACACTTCTATACACTCTCTTAAGATCCTAAGACTCTCTTGGCCTCCATTGAAGCTAGCTTGCAGAAATTAGGGAAGAAGACCTTGATTAAGTTGATCTTGTTGATTGTTGGTAAGATTAAGGTATGTGGGACTTGATTCAAGAATTCCCTTTCATCCTTGAAGATCCTAAGAACCCTAACCCTTTAAATTGATTTTCAAGTTTTCAATTAGTTATGGGTTCTTT
>JBCEWC010015138.1:0-13930 GCA_038996855.1 Solanum aculeatissimum
AAGGGCGAACTGACAGGCCAAGGCATAGACAATACCTGAGTATGTAGAGGCCCTCTAGAGGGGTCGTCACAGAGTCACCTTCACGGGCACTGTAGCTCCACCATGTGACCTTTCTTGGAAATTAAAAGTCCATTTCATTAATGGTAATTTCGTGATTTAATAAACCCCTAAGCCCTTTTAGGTATCCTAAAGTCTCCTAAGCCCCTAAATCAAGACCCTAACTTATTTTCATCAATTCTAAGACTCCTCCAAACACTTTGAGAATTCTAAAATCCTCTTAGCCTCCATTGACGAAACCTTGAAGAAATTGGGGAAGACGACCTTGACTAAGTTTGACCTTGCAATTCCTTTGGTGAAATTAAAGTATGTGGGAATTGATTCAAGGATCTTCTTTCATCCTTAAAGACCCAAGAACCCTAACCTTTAAATTTCAATTTTTAAGCTTTCAATTAAGTTATGGGTTCTTTTATTATTGATGTAGTTTAGTGTTGGGAATTGTGTGCTGTAGTTTTTAGGTGATTTAAACATTATTTTAAGCTTGAATTTATGAATGTTCATGGAAACCTTTGATTAATCAATTGCTGTCCCTTTCATGATTCAATTAAGCATGGGTAACTTGCATTATGACTTATTTATGGATTTTTACATGATTTATGATGACTTACCTTTCAAATTGTGAATTTAAGTTTGAATTCCACTACCCATGTTCTTGATCCTCATTCATGGCATATGCGTGATTATTGTTAGGATTGAAACTCTTGATAAACTCATGTTTTAATGTTATGTTAGGGCTTGTGATCACATTATCTCCTTGCAATGGCTCTTTGAGCATATTGGGTGCTTGCACCATATTGACATATTTTGAATGTTTGATATGATAAGCTATGTAGATGAGCTACTCTTATTGCATTGACATGGCATGATCATGAAATGTTTTGTAAACTCTTGATGGCCCTTGGACTTAGCATGAACATTATTTGAACTATGGTTTGTTTTGACTAATGATGCATGTTTTGAAAACGAATGTAAGTCTTTCTATTTTGAAGTTACATGTACCATACGTATTCCCGTGGGATGAGACTTAGTATCAAGGGATTTGAGGCAAGTGGACTATCTCCACAGGGTCCATTCTCCTTTCCGTCAAACCATGTGCCATCATGGGTTAATTCCCTAAATAGGGAACTCCGTTATGTTTCCCCTTGTTTCAAGGGTGATTAGGGTACTACTTGGCAAGTAGTCCAGATATGGGTAGTGGCTCGCTTGGGTCTTTTCCATGTTGTTGGTTGAGGTCACATCCCCAATTTATATATTGATCATAGGATTGTATCTCATGCATCATGGCATAACATCTTGTTATATAATTCTTTGGCTACGTGCACTCCTTTCGTCTCACTTGTCCCCTTGTCATGTTTCTTGGTCATACTATATTGTCATGTGAATTGCATGCCTGCATACTTAGTGCTTAATTATTCTAACCCATATTCTTGTTCTACATGTTCTAACCATGTAGGGACCGGAGACGATATCTACATTCTACCGGACGACGCTCGATCATTTGTGAAGACTTTGCTAGTGGTGAGCCCTTTTGTTCAACGGCAATAGCCACCGTCTATCTACCTACTTTTCATTATGTTATTTACTTTCTTATGTGTTGAGGGTGAGCCTCAAACTTGTTGAGGCCCCACTCATCTATGTAGAGGCTTATTGGACCATTTTAGACTCTTGTACATTGAATTATTATGTTAAGCATTTAATTATGTAAAACTATGCTTATTTGGCCTTTTTTTATGAGAATTTGTAACTTATTATGTTTATGTTATGCATGTTGGGAATCTTGATTAACTATGTGCTTATGTGGAACGTCCCATAATCCCGGTGTGCCCCCATAGTGGAATCCTATTTTCCCTTACCCTTAGAGATTATTGCTATGTGCTATGTGTGAGTATGCTTGTCCCATTTCCGATATTGTCCCCATAGCTTGAGTCCTAACTCCCGAATCCCTTAAAGCTTGTGTGTTATGTGTTTAGCTTCAGCGCTTCTGAACTGATGATGTGTGTAATGATGCTATGATGGCTTGATCGAGGGCCTTCGGGTTCTCCTTCGCCATGTCACATCTAGGCCCTATCCGGGTTGTGACAGATACCCCTATCTTTTCCAATCTACTCAAGCGTAAGGTACTAGATTCTATCCTTTCTAATAGTCCTAATTCTTTAAATTCTTCAGTTTCATGACATTGTATGCATACATGAGAACAAAAATGATTTGATTGATGTTTTGACATGAATTTTAAATAGCTTTGAAAATGATACATGATCCATTATAAGTTATGATGAAAATGTTTCTTGCTTGATTGATTTACTTAAGTCGTCGTCTAGCTCATTCGAGGATGAATGTTCCCAAAAGGGAGATGATGTAATGACCCAAAAATTTTTAAACTTTGTACTAGTGGATCAAGGTCTGTTTTGATCTTGGTATAGCTGTGTAGTGATGACCAAGAGTTTTATTTAAGTGGTCGTATTCAAGAGAATCATTTTGGGAGAGTTTTGTATGAAACCGTTTAGAGGGACTGGTTTTGAATGGCTACATAACTTGGTATGAGGAAAACTGTCTGGACTATAACCTACCAAATCGAAGCCCTTCGAGTTATATTTGCAACATAATTGGTTTCACTCAAATAGGAGTTTGTATGTGAAAGTTATGACCATTTCGGTAGGACTGTCCGTGTAAGGCTCCATGGACCACTTCACGGTCTGTGTGATGCCTCACGATCTGTGAAGACCTCCGTGGAGTGGTCCAGAAACTCATGATACCCCAAGGTCAGGACTCCGGGCTAAGTGAGGCTCTACGGACCAGTGTACGATCCGTGTGCAGCTTCATGGACCGTGAGTCCTGTCGTGAGGTGATCCAGAAAGTTATCCCAGATTTCAAGCCAAGGCACGAACCAAGTGAAGTCACACGGTGAGTTACACAGTCCCTGAACCATTATACAGATCATGTGGGTGCTTCCGGCAGCGGCTATTTCCTTTATTTGCTCTATTTCATTAATGGTTAATTGGTAATTTTAATTATTTCTAGGGCCGTTTTAGCCTTTCTAAGTTCTCCTAAAACCCCTAAATCTAACCCTCAATTTCATCTTTCAATTCTCTCAATTTTCTCTAATCCACCATTGAAGACCAAGCTTGAAGTTGAGGGAAATTCAATTTTTCATCAGAATCTTCTCAATATTCTTGTTAAATTCAAGGTATGTGAGTTTGATTCATGTTTTCTCTTTCAATCGTGAAGACCCCAAAATTCTTTTCTCAATTTTTGATAAATTATGATTTTTCTTGAAATGGGTCTTTCGAATTAAGAATGATTTAATGCAATTGAAGTGTGGGCTGTTATTATTTAATGATTTTATAATGAATTAAGCCCCTATTTGATGAATTACTTTGATTTAAGATGGAACAAGTATGCATGTCCCCTTATTATTTAATTCAAGCATGGGTAATGTTAAATTGAGGTTTAATTGTTGATTTGACTTTGGATTTCTCATGTATTCTTCTTGCTTTGGAATTAAATTATGAATTCTAGTACCCATACTATTCTCATCATCAATCATGGCATTTTGCATGCATGAACATGGATTTCAAGAAGGATTTGATGTGGGCTAAGTCCCAAATATGTTTATGACTATGATTTTGATCAAGTATGGGTTATGACAAGAATGTGATCACATAATGTCTATGATATGGCTCTTTGAGAAACTATGGGTGTTTACACCAATATGATTTGACAAGTATGGAGCTACTCTTATACATGAAGTTCGCCATAAAAGTTTATTTGGCTTTTTAGCCCAATGAAGCATGATTATGAAATGTATTTGGCCTCTTGGCAACTATGCAGGAAAGTAAAGCAAGTGATTTGGCCCATAAGCCTAAGTATGCATGATTACGAAGTCAAATGTTTCCGCTCCGTTTTGAAAGCATGTATATGTATACATATTCTTATGGGATAACGACTTAGTACCGAGAAGGATTGGAGTAGTAAGTGGGCTATCCCTAAAGGTCCCTCTCCTTTCCTGAAACTATGTGCCAATATAGGTTATGCTACCGAAATGGGAGGCTCGTAAGGTATGCTATGCTATGATATGATATGTTATGTAAATCCTTTTGAAATGATCGGGTCGTAAGAAAGGTGGCCATCGTACCGAAATGATCGGGTCATAAGGTGTGGTGTAGATTACCTTTGACAAGTAATCTTCTTTGATCCGATGGGAGGCCTCATTGGGAAAATTCATGTTGTAGCTCACATGAGTTTGGATGCCGATTATGGTCACATCCCCTATACTATAAGCACTATGGCATTTCATGAATCATATTTTGATGGCATATATTATCCTTTCCTATACGTTCCTTCTATATGAGCTCTTGTCATCTAGTTGGTTATAGGCCCATGTTCATATGCATTGTATGCCCACATACTTAGTGGATTATTATGTGCTAACCCATACTCTTTGTCTACATGTTCTAACCATATAGGGATCAGAGACGATTTCCTTCCACTGTTGGACGTTTAGTGAGCATTCGAAGAGTTGCTTGTGGTGAGCCTTATATCCCAAGGGCAATATCCAATTTCATCTACCTTTGCCTTTATCTTACATTCCTTTACTTTATTACTTGAGGGTGAGCCCATAATATGTCGAGGCCCCATCTCATGTTATGTAGAGGCATTATTGGACATATCGACTCTATTGAACGTTTTGCTATATGATACTTGTAATGATATAGCTATCTATGTTAAGTGAATCTATCTTATGTTATATTTCCGTTTCCGCTTATGCTATTATGATATGTTTGGTTTGGGAATGTGCTTATGTGGAAAGTCCCTAACCTTTCTTGCCCCCATAGCTTGAGTCATACTTACCCGCCCCTTAGAATGTAATTGCTATGTGCTATGTGATTCATGTTTATCCCATTCCCGACAACATCCCCATAGCTTGAGTCCAAAGCCCCAGAAGTTTCTATACTTATGTGCTATTTGTTTACTATAAGCGCTTTCGAATCGATGATTTGTGTGATGATGCTATAATGGCTTAATCAAGGACCCTCGGGTTCTCCTTCGCCATGTCACATCTAGGCCCTACTCTTGGGTCATGATAAGCATGAAATTAAAGTAGATATTATCCTCGAAGTGGAGGACTCACCAATAACAATCTTCAAATAACCCTGCTAGCCACGTAAAGGAAGAGGATGGATTAGAGCTCTAGTCTCTACATGGTTGATCATGTAGAAAATAGAAATATGTATTAGTACTTTGAATGTACTAAGTATAGGGGGTGCAATGGAATAAGAAAACATAATCCTCAATTAAATGATATGCATAATCATAATGAATTGATATAAGCTCAATATGACATGAATGATCAATGCCTTAGTCAAAACATGCATGAGGATAGAAAAATCATAAATCATATCATACTTAGATGGGAAGGAAACATAACCGACAATTAACACTAAGTGAGCTACTACTTGGAATCCCATTGTTCACTCCACATCGAATAAAGGAGTGGTCTACTTGTCCAAGGTAAACCAAACACTCACCTTAAAAGAACCATCCCTTTTCAGAAAGTGCTTCACAACCACCTTACAGGAACAATACCCTTTTCGATTACCATACAAGAACTCCCTTTTTTCAGTAGATTACAAAATAAGAGTCTTATGAGTACACAACCCTTTTCGAATAATTGAATGTAGAAGCCTTGCGGGAATCCCACCCTTTTTAGATATTATTGACATATACCTCACGGGAACTCCCCCCTTTTGATTTGTCATTTCACAAGAAATTCACAACTTATGGTGACAACATAGTTAAGGGACAGTGGCTACCTACCAAGGTCTGCTCAGTGCTAGGTCACAATCCCAAGTGATATTCAAATCATCTTTATAGCCATAATATGCAAGGCATCATAATATCATAGTAATTCATGGAGTATCTCATCAATCCAAAGATTCTAAAAATCAAAGAAAGGGTCTCACATTATTCTTAACAATTATAACATTTTCGTGAGCTCATAGCATGCTTAATAGCCCTTCAACATTTTCAATATTCACAATTCGCATGTCTTACAATAAGACTTTCATCAACATATAAGCTTATCACATAACTTGATCAAAACATGGTGGGTATATATACATATGCTTAAAACCATGCAATTTCAGAGTATAAGACATGGGAAAAGTAAAATCAATTCACTTGAAAGTCTTTCAAATCAACCAACCAATATTGTAGTAGAACCCCAATTTGGGCATCATAAAATCCAACTAAAATTTACAAATTCTTTCATAGTTTGCATAGTTCACAACATGGATAGCCTCAATAATTATAAATAAACTCATGGAATAATTTTTCATTATATATTTATGCTTAACAAGTCAATACTTGAAGAATCCAAACTCAATTCATATGTATAATGTATAATGAAGTTTACCCATGGGTTATTAAATCTCAAAATCATGATGTTTAACAAGAATAGAAGGATTGACGTTATGGGTGAAAAAGATTCCATGAATGAATCCCACATACCTTTAACTTAAAATTTTCTTGAATGAGAGTTTAAAAGATGACTTGAGGCTTTGCTTGGTTTTCATGTAATCCAAAGTGAGTCCTGAGAAATCTTGAATTTAGATGAGGGAAATAGGAGAAAATTTGGAGACTTTTAGGAGAGTTTAGAGTGTTCTAAGGCTTGGAAAATGACTCAAAATCATGTGACTCCCAAATATATCGGCACAGGATTATTACCCAATTTCGCTTAAATTTTAAAACTTTTTAAACTAGGATACAATAGGTCCACGACGCTGACTTGTCGCAGTGTGGTTCATTTTTTCTCAAAATTTCAATGCTTCCCTATTTCTGCCTAGGAAATGAATTGAGGCCATTTTTACACTAGTGAGCGACAAGTCCGTGACGTGGACTGGTCGCACATTTTTCTTATTAATCCTGAATCACCAAAACAATTATTTCTCGCTACGGGTCATCTAAAAATCAAAGACCACCCTTTTCCTACACAATTTTACCCCCTCAAACTGAATACGAAGCCAGAATCACAAAATCATGCATGAATTTTATGGTATTCAAAAATTACACTTATATATGTAATCTTGTGGGTTGTTGGCTTAGCACTGAGGGATTGGAGTCTGGATTGACTATTCCCAAGGGTCCATACTCCTTTCCGTCAAACTATGTGCCAAACATAGGTTCATGTTATGTTATCAAAATGGGTGATGCTCACGTAAGGTATGATTATGTTAAGAATGGATATACCTTTGGCAAGTAGGTCACCTCTTTATCCATTGTGGGGAAGGCAACATAGTTCCAAGTTATAGATCACTTGATCTTATGTTGGTTGAGGTCCCATCCCCATTATGTTTATATGATTAAGCATTCATATATCATGGATTTCATGGCATATTGATATATTATTCTTTCATATATTTTCTTTCTATATATGTTCCTTGTCATCTAATATTAATGTACAGGATGGTCATATTTATATGCATTGCATGCCCACATACTCAGTGCATTATATGTACTAACGCATACTCTTTTGCCTATATGATCTAACTATGTAGGGACCGGAGACTATATTTATCTACCTCTTGATGGTTGATTCAGATCTTTGAGTATCACTAGTGGTGAGTCCTATGTTCCAAGGACAACATCCACCCTCTATCTACCTTTATGTATGTTGTTTACTTCTTTACTTTGAGGGTGAGCCCGAAATATGTCTTGACCCCTGCCCTATTCTAGACTAGAGGAATTGTTGGACATTACAAAGATTCCCGTACGATTATGTTATATGATTACTTGAGATGATTTGGCTATGTACTATGCATAGAAGAGATGATTATGCTTATGCTATTATGATATTTTTAATGAGAATGTGCTTATATGGAAAGTCCCAAGTCCCTTCTTGACCCTATAGTGTGGTCATACTTACTTGCCCCTTGGAACATAAATGTTATATGCTATGTGATTCATGTAAATCCTTTCTCTAATGACATCCCCATAGATTGAGTCTAAAGCCCCGTAATCCCATAGAATCATGTGTTTCTTGTTAAATTATACGCTTCTAAACCAATGATGTGTAAAATGATAATAAGATGGCTTGATTGAGGGCTCTCGGGTTCTCATTTGCCATGTCACATCTAGGACCTACTTCCAGGTCATGACAAAGATGGTATCAGAGCACTAGTTTTATAAATGGTCCTCGGAGACCAATATGTCATGTCAAGTAAAGTCTTATTGATGGGTGTGTTGTGCACCATACCTATGAGTGATAAGATATGGCAACTTTTTAGGAATTGTCTCACTTTAATTTCTCTTATGTCATGCTATGCACTGTTTTATAAGGTTTACTGAATTATTGGTGTTATTGTCACTCTTTCATAAGATGCCTCCACGAAGAGCCCCTCTCCCTAGACAGGCCCCGATTAATGAGGAACAAGCCCCTCAAAAGCCTATGGGGGAGCAAGTGACTCATGCTAAATTCTGAAATGTTGTTGCTATGTTTGCTTAAGTGGTGACCAATCAGACCCGATCGTCTAACCCTACTCTTGGTCACACCTCAGCCTCTAGGGTGAGAGACTTTACTCGGATGAATCCTCTAGAGTTCTTTGGTTCAAAAGTTGATGAGGATGCCCAAGAGTTTGTTGATGAGCTCCCTAAAGTGTTGACTGTCATGGGTATGAGTTCTTAGGAGAAAGCTGAACTAGATACTTACTGTGGAAAGATGTGGCTCAGGTGTGGTACAATCAGTGGTTGGTTTAGAGGGTTGCTGATGATAAGGTTGATTGGAAAGAGTTCAAGTTTGCTTTTATGGACTATTTCTTTCCTCTTGAACATAGGGAGGCCAAGATGACCGAATTTATTAATCTCAAGCAATGTGGCATGACTATGAGGGACTATTCCCTCAAGTTTACAAAGCTCTCAAAGTATGCTCTCATACTAGTGGCGGACCCCGTGCAAGGATGCATAAGTTTATTTCTGGGGTCTTTGATTTGGTGGTGAAGAAATGTCGCACCCCTATGCTTATTCGGGATATAGATATTTCCAGGCTTATGACTTATGCTGAATAGATTGAGGGGGAGAAACTCAAGGAGAGGAGAGTGAATGATTCTAAGAGGGCCCAATATGATGGTGGATTCTCTAACTCTAGGAGTGGCGGTGGAAATGGCCAATTTCAACAAGGCCAAGGCTCAAATACGAGGTTTGCCAATGCTAGAGTGCCCCCTCCCAAGGCACAAATTGGGGGTGGACCATTGCCTTCTCAATGTGGCCAATATGGGAGAGCTCATCCTGTAAAGTGTTTGTGGGGATCGGGTGCTTGCTATGGGTGTGGTGAGATGGGCCACAAAATGTCTGACTGTCCTAAGGTCGCTAAGAAGGGTCAAGGCCAAGAATCTCCGGGTGGTCAAGTCCAACAAAGGGTTCCTTAAGGAAATTCTCCCAGGAATAACAGGTTCTATGCTTTACATGTGCGTTAGGAAATTGAGGATATTCCAGATGTGGTGACTGGTATGTTAAAAGTCTTTGATTTTGATGCTTATGCTTTGCTTGATCCAGGTGCAAACTTATCTTTTGTGACTCCTTTGTTTGCTGTTATGTTTGGTTTGAGTCCTGAAACCTTGAGGGAGCCCTATTTGGTTTATACTCCTGTGGGTGAGTCTATTATTGCCCAGAAGGTCTATGAGGGTTTTCCTGTTTCAGTCTTGCATAAAGTCCTTCTCGGTGATCTTGTAGAGGTTGAGATGTTTGACTTTGATAATATTCTTGGGATGGACTGGTTACATGTATCATATGCCTCAGTTGATTTTAGGACTCAAAAAATCAAATTTTAGATTCCTAAAGAACCTGTTTTGGAATGGAATTGTTAAAGGTCAATTTATTTCCTATCTCAAAGCCTTAAAAATGATTTCTAAGGGGTGAATCTATCATATTGTGAGGGTTAGAGATGTGGAGACCGAATTACCTAATCTTGAGTCAGTTTTGGTGGTTAATGAGTTCCCTGATGCGTTTCCCAAAGATTTTCCCGATATTCCTTGTGATAGAGAAGTGGATTTTGGCATAGATCTCATTCCGGATACTCAACCTATTTCTATTCCACCTTACCGTATGGCTCCGGCTGAGCTAAAAGAGTTGAAGTGTCAGTTGAAAGACCTGTTTGAGAAAGGCTTTATTAGGCCAAGTATTTCACCTTGGGGTGCCCTCATGTTGTTTGTAAGGAAGAAGGATGGGTCGCTTCAGATGTGTATTGACTATCGACCATTGGACAAGGTGACTATCAAGAATAAGTACCCGTTGCCTAGGATCGATGACTTATTTGATCAACATCAAGGAGCCACTCATTTCTCAAAGATAGATCTTTATTCGGGTTATCATCAGTTGAAGGTGAGAGAGTGTGATATTCCTAAAACAGCTTTTCAGACTCTGTGTAGACATTTTAAATTTGTAGTAATGTTGTTTGGTTTGACCAATGCTCTGGCATTGTTTATGGATCTTATGAATTGGGTGTTAAAGTTATTCCTTGACAGTTTTGTAGTTGTCTTGATTGATGATATCATGATTTACTCCCGAAATGAGCGGGAGCATAGGGATCACTTGAGATTGGTATTTCAAACCTTAAGGGAGAAGAAGTTATTTTCTAAGTTCAGTAAATGTGAGTTTTGGTTAGGATTGACCTAGACCATTGGCCTCTTAAGATATTTGAAGTTTCCTTTGGTTGGCTAGTTATTATCGGAGGTTTCTTGAGGGATTCTCATCCATCACATCCCCATTGACTAAGTTGACTCAAAAGAAAGACAAGTTTGTGTGGTCGAACAAGTGTGAAAAAAGTTTTCAGACTTTGAAGGATCGACTTACATCAGTTCCCATTTTGACTATACCAAATGGCTTAGATGGGTTTATGGTATATTTTTATTCTTATAGGATTTGATTGGGCTATGTGCTCATGCAACATGGTAAGGTGATAACTTATGCATCGAGGCAATTGAAGGTGCATGAACGAAACTACCTGACTTATGATATTGAGTTGGTGGCGGTGGTGTTTGCTTTATAGATTTGGTGATAGTACTTGTATGGGGTTCATGTTGATGTTTTCACCGATCATAAGTGTTTGTAATATGTGTTCACCCAAAGATATATGAACTTAAGATAAAGGAGGTGGATGGAACTACTTAAGGACTATGACATGAGTGTCCTATATCATCCTGGCAAGGCGAATGTTGTAGCTGATGCCCTTAGCAAGTTATCCATGGGTAGTATGTCTCATGTTGAAAAAGGAAAGAATGAACAGGTGAGGGATGTGCACCATTTGGATAGGTTGGGTGTTAGATTGGCTGAGTCCGATGACGGTGGTATTCTTGTTTGAAACAGGCCTGAGTCTTCTGTGATTGTTGAATTTAAGGTAAAACAAGATTTGGATCCTTCTTTGGTTGAGTTGCAGAAGTTGGTTGCCGAAAAGAAGATAGAGGTTTTCTCCTAATGGGGAGATAGTGTACTATGGTATCAAGACCGGTTGTCTATTTCAAATGTTGATAGCCTTAGGGAGATTATAGTTAGTAAGGCCCATAACTCCTAATATTCTATTCATTCGAGATACACTAAGATGTATCAAGACTTGAAAGAGGTGTATTGGTGGCATGGCATGAAGAAGTACATAGACAACTTTGTGTCGAAATGTCCGAGTTGCCAACAAGTGAAGGTAGAACACCAAAGGCCCGATGGTTTGACTCAAGATATTGAGATTCCTACTTGGAAGTAGGAAGATGTAAATATGGATTTCATAGTTGGCTTACCCCGTACCTGAAAGCAATATGATTTTATTTGGGTTATTATTGATCGAATGACCAAATTGGTTCACTTCTTGTCGGTTAAGAATACTTTTGATGTCGAGGATTATGTAAGGTTGTACATTCAAGAATTGGTTAGGTTGCATGGAGTGACTATCTATTATATCGGATCGTGGTACCCAATTTATCTCTCACTCTTGGAGATCATTTCAAAGAGGACTTGGCACTAAGGTCAAGTTGAGCACCGTTTTCCATCCTTAAACCGATGGGCAAGTCGAGAGGACAATTTAAACTTTGGAGGACATGTTAAGGGCTTGTGTATTATAATTTAAAGGGAATTGGGATGATCATCTACCACTTATCAAATTTTCTTACAACAATAATTTTCATGCTAGCATCGGTATGGCTCCATTTGAAACATTATATGGTAGGAGGTGTAGATCTCCAGTGCGATAGTTTGAGTTGGGTGAGATGGCATTGATAGGCCTGGACTTGGTGGTTGAATCTATGAAAAAGGTGAAGTTGATTAGATAAAGGTTGAGAATGACTCAAAGTCGCCAAAAGTCTTACTCAGATGTTAAGAGGAGGGACCTTTTGGTAAAAAAAGTAAGTTGTGTCCTCGATATTTCGGGCCATATGATATTGTTGAGCAAATCAGTAACGTGGCTTATAGATTGGAGTTGCCTTTGGTTATGAGTTTAATTCATCCAGTGTTCCATGTGTCAATGTTGAGGAAGTTGGTTGGTAACCCAAGGCGATTGTACCTTTGAAAGGTATTGCGGTTGAGGAAAACTTGACCTATGAAGAGGTGTCGGTTGAAATCTTAGATAGGGAAGTGAAGTGGCTTCACAACAAGGAGGTGGCTTCGGCTAAAGTTCTTTGTAGGAATCAACATGTGGAGAGTTCTACATGGGAAACGGAGTTGGACACGATGAAGTGAGATCCCTATCTCTTCCAATCTACTCAAGTCTAAGGTACTAGGTTCTTTCCATTCCAAATGGTCCTAATTCTTTACCCCTTGAGTTTCATGACATGACATGCATGCATGTGCACAAAAATAATTTGAATGATGTTTCATATGAGTTTTAATGACTTTATAATTTTCAAATGATGAATGATGCATTTTATCTTTATGTTGAGATGTTTCTTGTTTAAGTAAAGCCTTTTAAGCCTTGTTCTAGCCGATTTGAGTAAAGCCTGACCTCTCACGAGGCGTGGTAAGGTTTTTTGCGATGCCCTTGACTTACAGATTGGTTCTATGTATAAGGTTAGCATTCTGGAATACGTGTCAACGAGGAAGGAGGTTTCACGGACCGTGTGGGATGTGATGGTCTATGAACCTGTCCATAAGAGGGATATCAGCCAAATCCTTTGCCAAGTGAGGTCCCACGGTCCAGTTCATGGTCCATGTGAGGCCTCACGACCCGTGTGGCCTGCCTTGTGCACATGGGGGGTGAAATATTTCTAAGTATGAAATTACCGTCTTGGACTTTCGTAAGTGGGATATTTTTCTAAGTGAATCAAGATAGGAGGGTTCACGACCTGTGTGCCGCTACACGGTCGATGTAGTGGGCCGTGAAGGTGACCTTGGTAGCATTTTTTATCCATTTCATTAATGGTTATTGTAATTTTGGTGTTTTCCTAAGGTCGTTTTAGTCTTCCTAAGACTTTCGAAACCTCTAAATTAGTATATACACCTTCATCCTATTCAAATCCTTTCAACACTTAGTATTATATTCAAACTCTCTCTTCTAAAAGCTCTCTTTCAAGTGTGGGTTGAAGATTTAAGTTGGAATCCAAGGAAGTCTTCTTCTTCAATCATTCTTCTCTCTAAAGCTTCTAGTTAATAAAGGTATGTGGGAGTGATTCGTGGTTCTCCTTTCAACCATGAAGACCCAAACCCCCTCTTCTTCAATTTTGATGAAATTACGCTTACTTTAAATTCGCATCTTTAAATTTATTGTTGATTTGATTAAATTGAAGTATGGGTTGTACCTATTTGATGATTTGAAAGTGATTTAAGTCCAATTATCATGATTTACATTGAGATTATGAAGATTCAATTATGCATGTCCCTTTAAGTCTTCAATTCAAGCATGGGT
>JBCEWC010015139.1:0-13929 GCA_038996855.1 Solanum aculeatissimum
ACCATACCATACCACATAATTAATGAAACAATCAAAACAAACGTGGTTCTCTTACTAACCATACCATACCATACCACAAAAAACCACCATCCAAACAAGTTGTTAAGGCACTGCCTCATGGAGGCCTTCAAGGACCGTGTGCCATTTCATGGTCCATGAAGAGGCCCGTGTGAACTAACACGGAGCGTGGTAAGGTGTTTTGGGATGGTATCGACCTAAGGATTGGTTCTATGTATAAGGTTAACGTTCCAGAAATCGCCTTAACGAGAAGGTGGGGTTCACGGACCGTGTGAGGCCTCATGAGCGGTGAACCGGTCCGTGTGAAGAATACCAGCCCAGGACCTGGACCAATTGAGGCTTCACGGACCACTTCACGATCCGTGTGAAGCCTCACGGCTCATGAGACTGTCCATATTGTGGCAGGAGGAAAATATTTCTAAGTATGGGATTACCATCTCGGTTCTTCGTCGACAAGTTATTTTTTTTAAGTGCAAATCCACGGGGGAGCTCACGGTCCGTGTGACCACCTCACGGTTCGTGTGGTTGACCGTGTAGGTATCGTTCTAGTCCTTCCTGTCTATTTTGTTAATGGTTTATTGTTTTTCAAGTGTAGCCTCACAGTGGAGCTCACGAGCCGTGAGTCACTACACGATCCGTGTAGCTGTCTTTGAAGGTGACGTTTCTAGTTTTTCTTACCCATTTCATTAATGGTTTAATTGTAATTTTGGTTATTCCTAAGGACGTTTTAGACTTCCTAAGCCTTGCTAAACCCCTGAACATAGCCTATACGCCTTCATCAAATTCAAAATCCTCTCAAACACTAGATTTATATTTAAACACTCTCTTCTCAAGCTCTCTTCAAGGTGTGGGTTGAATGTTGAAATTGAAATTCAAGGGAGCTTTCTTCTTCAATCTCTCTTCTCTCTAAAGCTTCTTGGTAATCAAGGTATGTGGGAATTTATTCATGGCTCTTTTCAACCAAGAAGCCCCAAATGAATTTCTTCAATTGATTTTATGAAATTATGCTTACTTTAGATTTCGGTCTTTCAAATTATGAATGATTTAATTAAATTAAAGTATGGGTTGTACTTATTACATGATTTTAAAGTGATTTGTTCAATTATCATGGATTGCATTGAAATTATGAAGATTCAATTATCCATGTCCCTTTAATTCTTCAATTCAATAATAGGTAGTGTGAATTATGATTTTAATTGTTGATTTCATTATGAATCTATTTTATTATGATGATTTAAATATTGATATCTATTATTCATGTTATTCATTCATCATTCATGACATTCACATTCATGAACATGGATTTTATGAAGTTTTTGATGTGGGCTAAGTCCCAAAGATGTTTATGACTATGTTTTCAAGCTACGAATGGGTATGACAACGTTGTGATCACACTATGTCTATGTTATGGCTTTTTGAGCAAATGATGGGTGTTTACACCATATGCAAATATTTAAAGGCGCATAGGATTGAGACTAGATTCGGCGTGGACTATCCCCAAGGGTCCATACTCTTTTCTCATACCTATGTAAGTATGGAGCTATTCCTATACATGAGTTTATTACATGAAGAATGTTTTGACTTTTTAGTCACGTATGCATCAGAGTAAAGAAAGTGATTTTGGCTTTTAAGCCCAACTATGCATGGTTATGATGTCAAGTTACTTGTCCTCTTTTCAAAAGCATGTATATATATATACACATATGTATTCTTGTGGGATGATGTCTTAACACCGAGGGATTGGATGTCGACGTGGACTATCCCCAAGGGTCCATACTCCTTTCCGTCAAACTATGTGCCAAACATATATTATGTTATGCCTCTTATGAGATGATGATTATGTTATGCCTCTTATGAGATGATGATGATATTATGAAAGGATCTACCTTTGGCAAGTAGATCACCTCTTTATCCGTTGTAGGGTAGACGAAGGAGTTTCAAGTTATAGCTCACTTGGTCTAATGTCGGTTGAGGTCTCATCCCCTTTATGTTAATATAACTAAGCATTCATGCATCATGAATTTCATGGCATATTGATGTACTATCCTTTCTTATAATCTTCTTTCTATATATGTGCCCTTGTCATCTAGCATTGGTCTATAGGTTGATCATGATCATAAGCATTGCATGCCCGCATACTTAGTGCATTATATGTGCTAATCCATACTCTTTATCTACATGATCTAACCATGTAGGGGTCAGAGACGACATCTATCCACCTTTTGATGGTTGAGTTGGATCCTTGAGTATCACTAGTGGTGAGTCCTATGTTCCAAGGACAACATCCACTCTCTATCTACCTTTATGTATGTTGTTACTTCTTTATTTTGAGGGTGAGCCCCGGACATGTTTTGTCCCCCGCCTAATTCTATACTAGAGGCATTGTTGGATATCACAAAGACTCTTGTACGATTATGTTATTTGACTACTTGAGATGAATTGGCTATCTGGTATGTATGGAAGAGATGATTATGCTTATGCTATTATGATATGTTTAATGACAATGTGCTTATGTGGAAAGTCCCAAGTCCCTTCTTGCCCCCATAGCTTGAGTCATACTTACCCACTCCTTAGAACGTAATTGCTATGTGCTACGTGAATCATGCAAATCCCTTTCCCAATGGCATCCCCATAGCTTGAGTTTAAAGCCCCGAAACCTCTTAGTATTATGTGTTCCTTGTTAAATTATGCACTTCTGAACCGATGATCTGTAAGTTGATGCTAAGATGGCTTAATTGAGGATTCTCGGATTCTCATTTGCCATGTCACATCTAGGCCCTACTTTCGAGTCATGACAGTTAGATATGAGTACAAAATTTGACCCTCAAATCGATGGTCAGTCTGAGAAAATTATGTAAGCTTTAGAGGACATGATTTAGGGGTGTGTGATTGATTTTGGTGTCTGATGGGATCAACATTTGTGTTTAGTAGAGTTCCCCTACAACAAAAGTTGCCATTATAGTAGTCAGATGGCTTCATTTGAGGCTTTGTATGGTAGAAGATATAGATCGCCAATTGGTTGGTTTGACTCGATCAAAGTGGACACTTTGGATACTAATTTTTTTAGAGATGTCATTGAGCAGTTGCGTTTAATTCAGGGTTAGTTGTTGACAGCCTAGAGTCGATAGAAAAGTTGTACTAAAAGAAGAGTCATGGAAGGTGATCATGTAGGGTTGCGGATCTCATCCATGAAGGGTGTTATGAGGTTTGAGAAGAAAGACAAGTTCAATCCTAGATTTATCGATCTTTTTTAGATTCTGTGTCACAACTTGGAAGTGGGGCCTAGATGTGACATGGCGAAGGAGAACCCAAAAGTCCTCGATCAAGCCATCATAGCATCATTACTCACATCATCGGTTCAAAAGTGCGGAAAAATAAATGCATAGCACATATTTATAGGGAGAACGGGGCTTTCGACTCAAGCTATGGGAATGTTGTCGGGAGTGGGATGAACATGGATCATATAGCACATAACAAATATTTCTAAGGGGCGGGTAAGTAGGACTCAAGCTATGGGGCATATCGGGTTAGGGGACTTTTCACATAAGCACATTCCCAACATTTACAAGTCCAATTCATAATCATAAGCATAATCGGAACATCATTCCCATAATCAAATCTCAATAGCCATAATATCTCAACAAAATATAATACAACATGCAAGAGTTTAACATGTCCAACATAGACTCTACATAAGATAGAATGGGGCCTCGACATAATCCAGGCTCACCCTCAAGTCATAAAGTAAGGAAAATAAAATAATACAAGGAAGATAGAAAGTAGTTATTTCCCTTCAGAAGTAGGAGTCTGAGGAGTATTTTGTGCACCAACGCTTTCTTTGTCTAGAATGTCCATGTCCGTCGAATCACATCCATCATTTAATATTTGTGAATTTTGACAGTTTTCAGTCAATCTTTCAACCACGTATACCCTTAAAATGCATCTACTTTCATCTTCCAACTAAGTACACAAACTTATTTGATTTTTTATCCTAAATAGAGTAGTTCTTTGCTTTTCACCACAACTATGCATGTAGGTGATGGCAAGATCTTTCAATTCACATTCAAATTTTTAATAGAAAATGATTGTGTTTGCAAAATCTTAATATGTGATATCTTGGTCCATAATCATTGCTACTGTCTCTACCATTTCTTTATTTTTCCAACGCCAAATATAACGATTATTGGACTCGACCCATTCACCATTGCAATCAACTCCTATTGTTATTTTATCCCTCATTGATAGTATGGACATCTGTATCTATATTATGATTTAAAAAAAATTAATCATGATTTTGTTTTAAAGAAACCTGCAGTTGATACAGCGAAACACATTCAGTAACTCATGCAACAATTGTTGAAATGTATTCAACTATTGTTGCTGCAGAAGCTAGAGCACCTATAACGATTTTAACAATTGTTAAATATATTTCAATAATTGTTGCATGAGTTACTGAATAAGTTTCACCAATTGTTGAACAATATTCAGCAATTATCGTTATATGTGCTCTAGCTTTTGCAGCAACAATTGTTGAATATATTTCAACAATTGTTGAACAATATTCAGCAATTGTTGTTGCAGCATCTAGAACACCTACAACGATTTTAGCAATTGTTGAATTATATTTCAACAATTATTGCATGAGTTACTGAATGTGTTTTAGCAATTGTTGAACAATATTCAACAATTGTTGTTGCAGCAGTTAGAGCACCTATAACGGTTTAAAAATTGCTGAATTATATTTTAACAATTGTTGCATGAGTTACTGAATGTGTTTTAGCAATTGTTGAATAATATTCAATAATTTTTGTTGCAACAACTAGAGCACCTACAATGATTTTAACAATTGTTGAATTATATTTCAACAATTGTTGCATGAGTTACTGAATGTGTTTTAGCATTGTTGAACACTATTAGCAATTGTTGCAGCAGCAAGTAGAGCACGTGCAACCATTGCTGGATGTATATTTCAACAATTGTTATAACATATCCAATAGTTGATTTGTTTCACCATATGCTGCATTTCTTTCAGCAACAAATGCTGAAACGAATATAACCATTGTTGAAACAAATTCAATCGAAATAGTAGATAAAATCCAGATGAGCAGTACACACAAAAAAATATTATTAACTTACCAAAATTGTTGAAAATCACCTCACAAGCAATGCCTAGTGATACAATAATAAATTTTAGTATCAAATCGATGGAAATTTAGATTTTTTCTCATGTCCAAAAGATTTTCGAGAAAAAAAAATATTATGCTCTCTCCTTTCTTTTTTTCAACACAATATCAACAGCAACCACAAGAAACAACAATAATAACACAAGAAGAAGGAGGAGGAAGAAGAAGAAGAAGAAGAAGAAGAAGAAGGATGAGGAAGAAGAAGAAGGAGGAAGAAGAGGAGGAAGAAGAACAAGGAAGAAGAAGGAGGAAGAAGAAGAGGAAGAAGAAGAAGGAAGAAGAAGGAGGAAGAAGAAGAAGAAGAAGAAGGAGGAGGAGGAAGAAGGAGAAGAAGAAGAGGAAGAAGAGGAAGAGGAAGAAGAGGAAGAGGAAGAGGAAGAAGAAGACGAAGAGGAAGAGGACGAAGAAGAAGAGGAAGAAGACGAGGAAGAAGAGGAAGAAGAAGAGGAGGAAGAAGAGGAAGAAGAAGAAGAGGAAGAGGAAGAGGAAGAGGAAGAAGAGGAAAAGGAAGAGGGAGAGGAAGAAGAAGAGGAAGAAGAAGAGGAAGAAGAAGAAGAAGAAGAAGAAGAAGAAGAAGAGGAGGAAGAAGAAGAAGAAGAGGAGGAAGAAGAAGAAGAAGAGGAGGAAGAAGAAGAAGAAGAGGAGGAAGAAGAAGACGAAGAGGAGGAAGAGGAAGAGGAAGAGGAAGAAGAAGAAGAAGAAGAGGAAGAGGAGGAAGAGGAAGAGGAAGAAGAAGAAGAAGAAGAGGAAGAGGAGGAAGAGAAGAACAAAGAAAGAAAATGGCGTGAAATGGTCGTTGGAGGCGGGTATGCGTAATGCACAGATTTATTTTAAAAATATATTAGGGTTAATAAAGGTTGGGTCAAAGTGTAAAAAAATACTTGAGGACTTGTTGAAAAAGTGGTTAAATCTCATTAATTATTAATCATAAAGTTGTCACCTACTCTTAATATTTAAAACTCTTGTCACTCTTTTTAATTTTCAAGACTTTTTCGTCACCCTTAATTAACTTGCCCTGCTAACTTGTCTTTGTGAGTTAAGACAAGTGTTATCACATCTGAGTTCAGATTGTGACAATATCTCTTGGTGTCTCAAGTAAATTGTTGTTCAAGAATAATGGAGTTGAGTTTCTTGACTCTTTGACTTGAGATTAGTCACCAGGTAACCGAACTACAAATATCAACTAGTCATTAATAAATTGGGATCGCTATAGGATAACTCTAAACACTGAAAAAAGAAAGGAGCAGATAAAATGGCTTGGGGGATCATTACAAAATAAAAGAAACCCAACTTGATATATTTCTAAGTGTGGGGGTGTATAGCAAAGTCCAAATTTCTATACACAAAAGGTTGAAAATATGACCAAAGACTATGGACTGTATTTATTGGATATGCTATAAATAGTAAAACATGTCAATTTTTAGTTCATAAATCTAAACATCCAGATATTCATGACAATACAGTAATTGAATAAGATAATGTTAAATTCCTTGAATATGTTTTCCCGTATAAAGCTAGATATGAAAAGTTTAATGGGGAGTCTAAACGACCCCAGAATGAACCAAAGAAAATTATACAAAATGAACAAAATCCAAGGCATAGTAAATATTAAAGGACTGCTACTTCCTTTCGATCAAATTTTATAATATTTCTCATTGATAATGAGCCTCAAATCTTACAAGAAGCATTGCCCTTCGTGGATTCATGTTTTTGGAAAGCAGTTGTCAATAGTGGAATTGAATAGATCTTGAATAACCATACTTGGAAGTTGGTTGATCTTCCTTCAGGAAATAAGCCTTTACAAGCAAAATGGATTTTTATTAAAACAAAAATGAAGGTTGATGGTACTATTGACAAGTATAGGGCAAGACTTATAGTCAAAGGGTTCAAACAAAAAGAAGGTCTTGATTACTTTCATATATACTTGCAAGTGACAAGGATTCTATATATTCCAATGTTAGTTGGACTAGTAACAATATATGATCTTGAAGTCTTTCAAATGAATGTAAAAATAACTTTCTTATATGAAAAGTTAGAGATAAAAATTTACATGAAACAACCCGATGATTTTGTAGTTCCTGCTAAAGAAAGAAAAATATTAACATATCAATCTCATGCAATGATGTTAGAAAATATAATTTTAATTTTGCATGTAATTGAATTTTAAAGTATATTTTATTTTTTTTCCTTCTCATTGAGCATTAATTTGAGCACAATAGAATCATACAACTAAATTTTGGATTACATTTTAAATTGTTTCTTGTGATTAAAATTTAGTTTGATCAGCAGAACATGCATGAGTTGATAAATTTGATGAATGAAGATTTACGGCACAACCAAAGAGAGAATATTGCCTGTTATGGTAAAAATAATTTTAAAAATTGATATCGATTAAAATTGATTTAAAATTGTTCTTTTTAAGTGAAACTTGCCAATTTTAAATTATTATCCCACTAATAATAAATTAACTAAATAATAACAAGGAATAGTCACTGTGAAGCTATTCCCTATTAAATATTATTTCATGTTGTACTACAAAGGTGACTGCCTCTTTACGAACGGGAATTGGAAGATAACTTAAAGATCCAATTCCTAATAAATTTCTTGAGGTGAACTTAAAGAGACAAAATTGACTTATAAAATGTAAAGATATTGCATGAGCACTCGAAAAGCACTATGATACCTTAACATATACACATTTTAACAAGGAGATGTATACGTTGACCCAATTTTTTAGTCTATTTATCAAAGTTCCTACATATTAATTATTTTTTAATTGAAGATAACACAACAAAAATTAATGATGGAAGAAAAAAAATACTACTCCCCTCTGTTTCAAATTAAGTGCATTGTTGGAATATATCACAGATATTAAGAAAAAGAAATAAAGATAAAATTTAATCATGTTTTTTCATTTTTATCCTTTTCTAACTTCCAACATTCATTTAATGCATCATTTATTTCTAATACAAAATTCAACCTTCGAAACTCAATTAATGAAGGGCAAACTTGGTTAAAAAATTCAACAAATCCCTTGAAAAGTGAACAATTCACTTATTTTGAAAACTCAAAAATTCTCCAACAATTCACTTAATTTGAAACAAAAAGAGTATGTACTTATTATGTATATTAGGAGTTACATCAAGCAATTTTTTGATAAAAATATATAAATTATAAATAGATATGTCCTGTAATGTGAAAAAAAGGTTATGTCACACATGGTACAACTTTTGAATTCAAGGATAATGTTCAATTTCTCCCAAATATTATTTAGCTTTCGAAAGTCAAACATGTTTCGAAAATACAACAAAATTTAACTGAAAGAATTAATAGAAAGCCAAATTGGGGTGGGTGTGGGGGTGTGGATGGGGGAGGGGGGGCTGTAAAACCTTAAAAAATTAAAGTGATCATTGATTCATTTGTTTCCATTCTATAGAATTCTCTCTACTCAATATTCTCTCAAACATGTCTAACTTTGACAACTATAATGTCCTTGGCATTTGCAAAACAGTGCTAATTTTTGGTCTAGTGCTATACTTGTGCACCATTTTCTTATTCAATAACTCTGATCAATTTCCATCTTCTGATCTTTTCACTTCTTTGAAATCCACAAGATGCCCTTCTACTGCTCAAACAAGTACATCATCCACCAACATTAGTCACATTATTTTTGGACTTTTAGGGTCAGAAAAAGCATGGCATCATAGAAAATCCTATATTGAATCTTGGTGGAGACCAAATGTTACAAGAGGACATCTTTTACTAGATGTTCCTCCTCAAGGTGATGATCTTCTCCCATGGTCCTTAAATTCACCTCCTTATCGAATATCCGATGATGTTCCAAAACTTGTTGAGGAAACAAATCATGTTGAGCCTAGAGTCTTAAGAATGGTTCATGGGATTATGGAGGTAGTTAGGGAGGTACATGAAGGGGTAAGATGGGTAATTATGGGAGATGATGATTCAATATTTTTCGTTGATAATATGGTTGATATTCTTGCGCAATATGATCATACGAAATACTATTACTTTGGAGGACATTCAGAATTTATATTGTCAAATTATTGGTACTCATTTCATCAAGCTTTTGGTGGAGCTGGAATTATAATGAGTTATCCTTTGGCTAGAGAATTTGCACAAAATGTGATGTCTTGCTTAAAGAGATATGCACACTTGAGATCTGCTGATAGAACAACAATGAATTGTATAGCTGACATTGGAGTCAATCTATCTCCTCTTCAGGGTATTCATCAGGTATATTCTCTTCTTTCTGAATTTGACTTATATATGTTGATAATGTCAAAAAAATATTTTTACTTAATATGTCAATATACAAAATTAAACTCTTTTTTCTTCGCAAATTAGTCACCTTTACGACTATACTTTATCTTTTTTCTTAAATACTAAAGACTTTGATATTGATAACTTGTAGATTGATCTTCGTGGTGACATATCTGGCTTTCTATCGTATCATCCAAAATCTCTATTAATGTCCCTTCACCATTTTGACATGGTTGATCCAATTTTTCCTTCTATGGGTCGTGTACAATCAGTGTTCCACCTCCAAAACGTTGCAAAATATGATCAATCGCGCATGTTACAACAAACCATCTGCCACAAAAAATCTAGCAATTGGACATTTTCAGTTTCTTGGGGATACTCAACTCATATTTACGAGAAAATTATGCCTAGAAGTTGGATACAAAGACCAATTGAAACGTTTAAAACATGGCAACCAAGTCCTAATCCACCACATTACATGTTTGATGTTAGAAGTCCTTCTTGGGATCCTTGTGAAGCTCCTCATTTATTTTTCTTCAAGTCGGTTGAGAAAAATCGAAGAGGTGAAATTGTTACTACATATGCTAGAGGATGGCCTCGAGGAATAGGAGCTTGTTTCTCTTCTGGAAATATTTCTGCAGAGTATATTTCTGAAATTCATGTTTACTCGCCAGCAACAAAACGTATCCAGGTAATGTTTTCTACGTCCATAATTCCAATAAGTTTGTCTATGAGTTTTACTTTTATATACTCATAGTACAAGAAGAAAAGATTACTATATAAGATTACTTTTGATTTGAAACTCAACAAATATATTGCAAGTCAACAAATATCGACTAATATACTTTGACCTCTAAATATTTATTAACCTTCTCTGTATGTTCTTTTTTTCAGATTGATAAATGTGAATGTTGCGATATAATCCATGAGGCAAGATCAAATAATAAGGTTGATATCAAATATAGAGAGTGTAAAATAGATGAGATAATAGCTTGATTTATTCATCGAGTTGTTGTAAAAGCATTTGTATTTCTTATTTTTATGGTAAGCGAAAACGAAAAAAAGAATTACAATATAGAGCAGCGAATTTTTACCAACAAAGTAAAATTTTGGATAGCAACCAAAGGAGCTATTAAGAAAACATCTATAACAATCTTATATTTTGTTGATAATTTATTTTTCTCAAATGTAAATTGTTGTGTATTTGTTTTTATTTTTAGTTATAAGTTATCACTTGGGTTGTTAGCCCAAGGTGTGGGGTTTAGGTTTGACCTCTATTATGTTTAGTTATTATAGAACAGAATGATCAAATCTTCAACAAGAAGTAACTAAACAAGAACTACAAAAGTAAGGAAAGAAGGATTAGTCTATACCCTATGAGCAAGAAGGAAGGAAAATATTTTATTCAAAATTTTATTATAAGTTCTCTCTATTTCATTCTTTTCGTTTATTTTTATATTTTTGTCTGTTGAATATGATTAGCAACATCTTTATTTATAATAGTAAGAAGCCATATTGAACTAGGACTAGAAAACATATTCTTATATGAACTAAGATAAATAAATTCTAACTAGACATGAATTACATAAATATTAAAAATAAAAAATTCTAAACATGTCATGACTCGAGTGTGATATTAATTGTCCTAATCCACCAGGACAAGTCAGCTTAAATCCAACAAAAATAGAAATAAGGTGCAGAAGTAATCAAACAGAGTAAATATATCAAAACAAAAGTCTTAGCCAACTCAAATAACCCCCAATGATTGATTGTCACATGTACAAACCACTAATAGATTCAAAATGTCAAAATAAGTATAAGTTTCAAATTAAAGTGTTTTTGCTTCTCAAATAGAACAAAGCATAGAATCGGATGTCAATAACCACCTCTTTAAATCTCCTGGCCGGGAAGCCTTGGAAGATCAAGGAAAGGTACTACTCACTATCCGGACTCGTAACGTACACAAGTCTAGAAACAAGGAGTAAGTACCAAAATAGCACAATATCCAAAAAGTCAACTAACAAAACAGAGACAATCTAATAGAATACATGAACTCCTTTCACTCCAACCAAATCCCATAACTACAATCTACACAAAAACATTAGTCCAGCCGAAAGTAAATAATGCACAACTCAAATAGGTTCCACAATCACAGGTTTAAAACCACAAGTCACAGCTCACGAATAATCACTTTGTCAATCACAAGAATATAATCACATCACACACACAACATGAAAGAATGACCAGGAAATATTCACACACTATTGCTGGTAAAGATCTCGACATCACTCAATATCGCCAACAAAGAGCTCGACATCACACAATATCACCAGTAAAGACCTCAACATCACTTAGTATCGCCAACAAAGACCTAGGCATCACACAATATCGTCGGCAAAGTCTTTGACACTACATAATACACCTGCAAAGACCTCGACATCACACAATATTGCTGGCAAGATCTTAACATCACTCAATATCGTCAACAAAGACCTTGGCATCATAGAATATCGTCAGCAAGACCGCAACATCCCACACACAAGTCTATCTCATCGCAACATTCAAGAATAGAATGCAACTCAGCATGATCACACAGTAATGAGTAATGACAGGTGCAAAGAGCTCACAATAACAAGAAAACTATCAAGCCTTCCATCAATTACACATTAATATAAAATAGCAAGCATTTCACTCTTTTGTTCACAACATCAGTACACATTGCTTTTTTATTAACCCTATCACGCAATTAAGATTAGTTCATATAAGAAAAATAACTCATCACCTCATTCTCATTACCCTCCAATATATACAAGAAAGGAAATTAAGAAATTCTACAAGAATCACGGAGTTTAAGAAGTTCACTTGTATTAATCAAAATCACGATCACTCAAACACTTGAGCCTTTTTCTTTCTAATAGTATCCAAAATGTCACAATCTAATCAAATAATGATTCATAATAAAATTTTGAAACTAATGACACTAAAATAATGAAATTCAAATAAAATGATCAAAATGGGTCAAAAATTCAATTTCGAAAATGAGGTTCAAATATAAAAAGTTTTGCATGAAAATATTCCTCACATTGGTTAAAACCATTTCAAAAATGGAATTATATCAGAATAGTACCTTTGCAAATGCCTCCCTTTTTGTGATGGCAAACACATGTTGTCCTTGCTCATGACTGCACACCTGCACATACCGACATACTACCTTCATCCTTTTGACATCTCAATTCTCAAAAAGACGAAAAGAGCAGGTAAAGCATAAACAGTAAAGACATGAAGGAATGAAACAGACACACATGCATGAAGACCCATGACAACATCACACGATAAAACTTATAATATTAGCCATCCAAGCACAGTAAACAAGAAGAATAAGCAATATACATAGATAAACTAGGAAATGAACTAGCCATGAACAACATCCAACATAAATCCATCCATAACAAAAATATACGCAACAAAAAAAATAATTATCTGGAACATCCACCAAAAGAACAAACACACAGAATCAACAAATAAAGGGGACCTAGAAGGGATAAGGGGCCGATGGGGAGGGGTGGGAGGCAAGTATCTTCAGCAACACATCAACTCAGGCATTATGATCCATCTGCTACTGGAGCAACTTATCCTTCAATTAGCCCACTTTCACTGAGAGTTAGCAAGCTGCTCCTTCAACTCACCTACCTATGTATGCAGGCGAACCTGATCATCCTTGGCCGACTGCAAATCCATCATTAATTGAGAAACTAGTCCAGCAGCCTTGGGAGGAGCAGAAGTGGCAATGGGGACGGTAGGCATGCAATTACATTCTAGCACTGTCACCTTGTCAATCATATCTTTCTTGGTGAGTGCTTGTCTTTCACCAAGGGAAACTTGATATGCTGTGAAGATGATGGTGAGGAGATTCCCATATGTCAACTGATGTGTACTAGGAAGAGGATCAATAACCCTGACCATGTGGAAGATTATCAAGGAGGGTCAATTAATAGGTTCCTCGAGATCTAAGGCAGTTGCCAACCCCATGTCCCTGAAGGTCGTCTCATGCCAACATTCACTCTTAGAAAGAACTCCCTTATGCACCACCTCGAACAACAACTTTATAAATGGAGGCATTTCCCCTTTTAGCACCTTTCGAGAGGTATCTACCATGCGCTCACTCGTGAATTTCAACATGAGGACACAATCTTTGTCCCTCCTCCAGAAATACTTCACCAATATCATAAAGGGAATATTTAAGATTTCCTCAAGCTTCATATTATCAAAAACAATCTCTATATCCTTCACCTTCGAAGTAGCCATGGTACCCTCAAGAATTGACAAGTTAACATAAAACTCCACCACTTCAAACTCATCTATGTACAACTTAGGTGTTAGGATCGGAACTCGGGAAAAGTCGAATTTAGCCAAATAATATTATGATGACAATAACAAATACAATAGT